>JASKGM010071491.1:0-16010 GCA_034509205.1 Ceratonia siliqua
CTAATGTTGCTCTCATAGTATTTTCTTCTAGTGGCAAGCTCTTTGACTATGCTAGCTCAAGGTCTCTTTCTCTCTCTTCCCTCGTTATCTTAATTTTTCTTTCTTCTCAATTTCGTACAAAGTGTTTAGTGTAACTGTACATTTCCAATTTTTTTTATGTTTCATGCATTATTCTGTAATTGTACTTAATTTTGTGATATTTTTAAAGAGATCAGAGAGCTTTTCCCATGGACCATGGTGTTAGTCTATTAGTCTTGGTGTTCCTAAGATTATTGGTTCATTCAAGTTTTTTACTAAAACGAACGTGATTTTAAAACATGTTTTGTTATTACCAATATGGGCTTTTGAAAGTTTGTAATTTATATGTAGTTTGGTTCCATTTGCACTACTTAAGGATTCTTTTGTCTTTTCATAGTATTGTATAGGAATTAATCATTCTTATATGCAATTCATGTTTACTCCTGAGTCAAACAAGGCTATGATTTCTAGTGTATAATCATTATTGATTACCAACCTAATTGGGCAATACCATTTTTTTTATTTGTACACAGGAAATAATGTTTATATAGCTTTGTTTAGATTCTTCTAAGTTATTTTCCTTTTCTATCTCTTTTCGTTTTGAATTAGGATTTTCTTGTAAGTCTAGCATTTTGTTTGTTAAATTGAACATTTGTAATTCTAAAGCCATGTCTTTTAGCTTTATTTGTCTAATCTCTTCTTTTATTTGCTCAATTTCATATTGTAAATCTTGTATAGTTACTTCATTTTCTTCTAGTTTAAATCTAGTTAAGATTTTTTGTAAGTTGTAGGGTTCTATTGTTTTCTGTTTTTGTTCCTCTTGTTCTAAGACTTCTTTTAACTAAATAAGATAGTCTATATTAAGGTCTGTGTCTTCTATTTTATCTATAATTTCTATAAGTACTTGGGCTTTGTCCTTAGTTATAACATTTATTGTTTGTAACTTTTGACAGGGATATTATTAAAGAATACTAAGATGAACTTGCAAAGGTAGGGGAAAAACAAGTCATTCATGAGACTATGAAAGGTGGCCGATGCGTTGCTAAAGCCAAATAGCATAACAAGAAATTCATAATGCCCCTCATATGTCTAAAATGCTGTTTCGAGAATGTCCTTCTCACGAACCCTAATCTGATCTGGTGATACCTAGCTCTTAGATCTAACTTCAAAAACATCTTGGCCTCATGGAGGTTGTCGAGGAGTTCGTCGATGATAGGGATAGGATATTTATATTTGAATGTGATGTTAGTCAGTGCTCTATAGTCGACATAAAATCGCCACTCACCAATAGTCTTCTTTACAAGTAGAACAGGTGAAGAAAAAGGGCTTTGACTAATCCTGACTATAAGAGCTCCATTGACATCTCTTTTATGGCTACCTTCTAGTAGTGGAGGCATCGGGATGGCCTCACACTTACTGGTTCATCACTCAACTGTAAGGGAATGCTGTGATAATGTAGTCTTTTGGGGGTAGTTCTTTGGGTGGTTCATAAACATGGCAAACTTGACAATGAAGTTGGCAATGGCAATAGGGTGCTGTATGGTTGGTTTATCTCTGTTACAAGGATCAATCTTGAGAAAAAAACTTCAACATGAACAGTTGTGGTCACTCACACCATTGTCCCAGAACGAAGCTTTAATCATAATAATAACATAATCCTCTTTTATGACATTCCTTGGCTTCTTGGTTTGTGGTTCAACGGAAGTTCAAAGGGTTTGGGTTTATGTTTGGTTTAGGGGTTAGTCATAGTATGATTGTGAGGGGACTAGAGTGTGTCTCAGTGTAGGTGGGATTAGTTGGTGATCGAAATAAGGGACTAAGCTTCTTCTACAGCTAGATTCATTCTTTGTCGAGGTAGGGGACCCCCATCACATCTATCAATGACCTTGGTTACTGATTCTTAACGTCACCAGACATCATCCTTTAGCTTACAACATATGCTCAAATGAGGAAGCTCTTAGGTAGTCTATCCACCTAATGGGAGAGCCCTTCGAAGGCTTCATGGTAGGCTATGACAGTAGGGGTTTGTTTCAGTTTTTGTAGGGCCTCCAGGGGGTCCTTATAGTCCTTTGGGAAAAGTATATAAGGATAGACTTGGTGAACTCCTCCCACGACAGGGGTTCTTTGAATTTCGTTATCCATTTGTGCCATTGGAGTGCAATATCTTCAAGGTGGAATGATGCAAGATGAACCTTTTGTGATCAGAGGCTATTCCTTTGAAGGAGAAGCACTGCTCGGCCTTATACACCTATCCAGTTAGGTCCTTGCCAACGAACTTCGAAAAATTTAGTTTCAGGCGGTGATGGTTAGCATTGTGGTCGTTTGTAAAGGCTACGTTGGTTAATGATGGCTCCTCGAGAGTGAAGGGGTTTATCTCATATGATCCCGCTCGTGTGTTCCAAGGAAGATGTAACGCTTGGAGCTCAGTTAGCACCAAATGTAGTGTTGCATTGACTCGATCAAATTTTGATTCATGGAGAGCCAGAATCTCGTGAACTTCATTGTAGAATTTTGTATTTGTTCTATTGCGAGTATCCATGGACAAACCTGCTCTGATACTAATGATGTGGTTGAATTTTTGAAGGAGGGAAAGAGAGAAACAAAGAGATAGAGAAGTGTTTAGTTCTGCATTTCATACATAACAAAAGCTACAATAAGGCATATATGGTCTCCTAACTAGATAATACAACAATACACTTAGTGCTCCAAGTACAACCTAACACAACACTTTTTAACAGCTACTGCACAACAAGCTAACTACTGGCTTACAAAGCCCTACATAGAGGATGATACACATGGCTGTATCATTCTAGTTCCTTGACTTGAATGGTATCTACAAAGTCTTTTAAAGTTAGGAAGGTTTTGCTGTACTTAATGGCAGGTTTCACATCCTTATAACTTTTAGGTCATGAATTAAGGATAATAATTTCTTGATTTTCACTGCTCAACATTTCATCACTACCTGAGTTTTCTAGTTCACTTTTAAATTCATCAAGGTTTTGCCCTAAAGTCTTAGAACTATCCATCTTAAAGCCAAATGTTCTCTATTTAAAATAAATTCGATTAGTTAGAGATTTATTCAGAAATAAAGTGTTTAGTTTGGACCACACTTTTGCTGCTGTATCTTCTTCATTTAGGTCAAGAATCACATTTTCTGTAAGACGATTGAGGATCATTCCAAGTCCTACCTTCATTATTTCTAACATCTCATCATCAGATAATGTAGTAGGTAGTTTATCAGGATCCTCCATAATTTTTAGTAGTCTCTAATTAGCAAGTAGGCCTTTGATTTTTCTCTTTTGGATTACAAAGTCTCCAAATCAATCAAATTTATCCACCTCAATCTTGACTCCTAACATGGTCCAAGATGTTCTCTCTTTGACCCCTTTTCGTATTGTGTCTTCTTAAAGATCCTTTCCTAAAGGTTCTTGTGTAATCCCAAATTCCTCTAGATTGTCTGTGTTTGATTTCTTGAAGAATTCCTCTGTGATTATTCTAGCTCAGATACCATTGTTGTGCCTATAAGAAAAATTCTACAAAATACAACATTGATACAAGATAAAGTATAAACACAAAGAGGTAAAGGAATTCAAAAAAACACAAAAATTGATCAGTGTTTGGCAAATGTTTCCTACATCTCTGGAGCTCAGAATTTGGCTTACTCCACTTTCACTAACGATCCAATTATAGCAGTCACAGTGCTTCAAGCTTATACAGCTGAATCTTATGTCTCTCCTTTCTAAAACCCCTTAGATTTACAAGAGCTCTCACCTCACTCTAATTCTCTCTTTGGAACTAGATGAAAATCTGAAGATACAATACAAAAGAAAATACAAAACAACTTTCCCTTTAATATAAGTTAGAAATGGCTCATAACTCCTCTGATGCAGTAATTGAATCATGAGTGAGAATAACGGACGAGTACACGTGTTCACTCCTCCTTTGCCACGACAACAAGGTGGTTAGGTTATAGAAGTAGCACCTTTCAATTTTAAACTAAACAACCCGTATCATGACATAACACTTTTAAAAAGGGGTGCTACAACCATTGTTACACTATAACTGAAGAAAGAGAGCGTCAATGGTGGATTCATAAATTTTAATTAGTGTTGGGTAAAAAATAAATTATAAATGGGAGATTATAAATGTAATTCTCACTCTCACCAAATCTTCAATTGCACCAAATGTCTCTTATACACAACAGATAATCTCATAGCCAAAAAATACAATATACCTTAGTTTTTATAAATTATAATTGTTCTCTATGTGTTTTCATATTTTAAAATTGTATATTTTTTCATTGTTAATACTATAAAAAATAACTCTCTCTATGTATATAACAAACAATCATTCATCTCCTATATGATTGCACATTCTGTTATTTATAATATGAAAACACGTTGAGAACCATGAAAGCTGCAACTAGAAACAAAATTTCCTATTTTCTTTACTTTATTCATTCTTAAACAAAAACTAAACAAAGTAGATAAAAACTCTAACAAATAAAAAAATTGAACACAAGTTAGAATAAAATGAAGGATAAAATAATAATTAAAATAGTAAAAAATTAAGCACATCAAGTGACTTTTGAATTCTATTTAAAAAAAATTAGTAAGGTACAACTGATTAAAGGAGTTGTGGATATTTGACTTATTTGGGGGCAATTTTTAAATTTTTCATGGGGACAAATTTTTGTTATATATATATATTAATAACAAAAAAAAAATTTCCTTGTGGGGCAGCCTCCACCCGGTCTAAGGCTGCAATTGAAGAATTACAGTCACATAATAATTCCTCATTACCCTCTCTATATAATTAGTCTTCATTCATCATCCACTAGGATGGATACCTGGATTTTGAATTTAAATATTAAATCACTAGAAAGGCAGGTTCAATTTTAATTTTTCATTTTTTTTCAGAGAACAAATTGGTGAAATTTTCGACTTTTTATTCACTTTGAGAACCATAAGTCTATTTATGTGGGGGAAGAATCATAATTTATGGGACTATAATAGTTCTGTCCCTATTTCAAATTGTCTTCCTATTAGAGGTCCTTTCCATGGGACTTAGCAGGCTCGGTTTTTCAAAGTACCTCTATTTTAATGCTTATTCTCTCTTGTTAACTAGTATCACTCGAGCAATTGGCGTCTTAAACCGTACCTTCTAAAGATATCTTACCTGGTGGCAAGGACAAGTAGAAGGCTTCTTCGTAGATAATGATAACCAAAGTTGATAATTAACATTTCCAATTAGCTCAATCAGATTATGGGCTTTTGCATAATAATTTCAACAAAATCTTATTTTATCCATATTTAAGTTGGTGGACTAGCTATCAGAGTATACACACATTTGGAACTGGTAAACTATGCTCGAATAGAATTTGCAATTGCAGTATCTACTTGGTGATTTCCTTATCCCTCTTTTCCTGATCTACTTGGTGATTTCTAATAGGGTATTGGAGTAATTTCCCTATTGATGATTAACTTCGGGGGAAGTATGTATCTTTCTTTTGGGATTTTATCTTCTTTTTATCTTTAATATTTGTAGTCTTAAGTTACGGCCAAGATTACATTTGCATGCATGGAGGGAGAAAGAAGATGTTGAAATTTGAGAGCTTGAATATGATACCGAAGCAAACGTGCTAGATGTCATAAATTTTGAACTGATATGCAAAGTGCATATTTGTTGTCTCTATTTCTTTATATTATAAATTATCACAATGTTCAACCTTACTAAAAGGCCATATAGCAGAATGTCTCTCAAATGCTTGAAAGTTTGATCGATAGAAAATGTTGACTACTTATTATTGTTTTCAACTACTTTTAGTAGAGTTCATCAATAGTTGAGTTGAGTGAACATTTGAATAGAAGCCTTATATTATGAGTTCTTAATAGGAAAAAAAAATTTATTAGTTAGTAATAAGATAAATCGTTAGTGTTTTTTAATTAGAATAGGTTTAAGTTGGGGCCTGAAGAGCTTGATTTTCTGCTGAGTACACAGGAAAAGCATTTATCAAGGGACTTGGTGTAATGCAGCTTTTGGTCTAGTGGCAGCTATCTAACATCTAATCTAGAAGTACACTTGATATACATTACATTAGTAACTTGAGCTTTCAGCAATAGCCTTATGGACATGGCCTTATCTTTCATGCTTCTCTGCTTATCTGCTTGAATAATTAATACGAGTATGAATTATGTGCTTTGATTTTGAATACTTAATCAAAAAGATATACAAATTCAGTTTCATGTACTACTTATTATAAATATGAAGGGGGACACTACCCTATAGCCCACGGAAGTTTTAAAATTTTTTTAAAATTTTTTTTATATTTTATATTTTATAAAATAATTAATTATATCTTTATATGATGTATTTTTATCAGAATTTTTTGAGATGTTTTTGTATTTTTTTAAAAATTTTTTAAGTTACAAATGAATAGTAAAAAAAGAATTATGGATGAATAGTAAAAAGAATGTGAAAAAATTCAAAAATATTTTAAAAAATTCTAAAAAAATATATATAAGATAAAAAATAGTTAATTAATTTTAAAAAATTTTAAAAAATTTAAAAAATATAAAAAATAGAAAAAGTAAAAAAAAAAAAAAGGGAGTGGTAGCCACTACCAAATATGAATTATGTGCTATTAGTGCAAAATGAGGTCAAGCACCCAAGAAGGGGGGTTGAATTTGATGCTGTAAGTTTTTTAAAACTTTTTCTTATTTGAGAAACTAAAAGAACTTAGTTGCTCCTTTTTAAGTTCTTGCAAGATTTGGATTAATTTAAAAAAAACTTGTTCAAATAGGTTACTTAAAGATATATTGTCAAAACATTAAACATAGGAATTGTAAGAACGATGATTATGATAAAAGGTATGCAAGGATGGACTTTTAAGAAATAAGAATATGTTGAGCAACCTTGTTTAAGAAACAGTGAATAAGTAAAAAGTACTTAAGAGATAAGGGTAAGAAAAGTTCACACCATGATGTATAGTAGTTTAGATTCAACAAAAGTCAGATCCTACGTCCACTCCCTAAGCGCAGAGCAAGGAAATTTTACTATAGGTAATCATAAATGATAGGAACAAGCTATACATAACTTTTACAGCAAAGACCCTGGTCAACCTACTTTTTCAGTAAGTTTTTCCCAAGAGCCCAGCCAAACCCACTCACAGTCTTAAGCACTCACAACTTTTTACACTCCTCACAGAGTAACCTCTCAACCACTAGGTTTTTCTCACAAGTACCTAGCAAACTCACAACAAACTAAACACTTGGCTTTTTACAACCCAGCCTGGTTAACCTTACTAGATTTTCTCACAAGTAACCTAGCAAATCTTGAAGGAGTTTTGAATGAATAAATAAGCTTTAAGGCATCCTAAAGATATTATCTTAGGTAAAGCTTGATGAAGAAGTGTTTGCAATAGATCAATATAGCTCTTTTAGTTTGCTTGTGTAAATCTTATAATCTCCACTTCACTTAAGGTTGATTTTATATTCGAAGATCATCTAACTAGTCATTGAGTTGATGATTGTACTTCATCTAGCTACTTAGCTATATGTCTCCTTAATTTTACAGTTTCAACTCGCAATGGCCGTTTGATTGTTATCTTGTTGATCTCAGGTATTTTGTTTTCAAATTTATACGTAACTTTTGATCAACTTGTATGGCTTATCCTTTGCAATTTCATCTCCTGACTTTGTAAGCTACACAAGCAAGTTTAGACAATAGATATGTGTCTTTTGAAAGGTCACATGTTTAAATAAAATATAATATTTTCTTTGACTTTATCAAAAAGGTTTCTAGAAGAGTTAGGCCTTTACAACACAGAGTTACAGAGTTTATTTAGTTTCTTTTGGCTAGCACCTCTTCAATTTTCATACTTTTAATTTTTATCAAAAAGCTACAGTGCCATTTACAAAAAATAACATTAATTTATTTATCCAATTATTTAGCTTGCTCATTTCTAAAGCTATGTAGCTTGCTCATTTGAGAAACATTCCAAACTTATTCTTTTTGACATTAAAACATAGTTGACTCATTAAAATAATTTAATTCAAGGTATTATCTCAACATGTACTTCTATATAGATCATCCTCGCATGTTGTCACAAAAATTAAGTTGTCACTTATGCTTTCATTTATAAGCTTAGTTAATTTAATTTTACATATTTACTTGCCTCTTATGCAAATATTTTAATATTTAAATGTAAATGTGATGGTTTGTCAAAGTATGGTAGATCAACCATTCGCAAAGTTACCTCTTGATCCATTTCCAACTTATTCTCTCCTTCTAATTCTTCATCGGTGTCATAAAGTAATTCCTTAAGGAATTTGATACTTTCCCTTTCCTCTAGGTCAGCTAGCAAAACTAACACCATGTGGACTTCCATGCCCTCCTTGGATGACCCTTAAGACAACATCGGTTTCTTACCTTTCCCCATGTTTTATGGGGATTTTTCATTGACCTGATGGTCCCGAATTATGACTATTGTGGGTCGCCTCTTCCCCTTATCATCTACTTCTTTGTTTACCTTCCAATCTTTGAAGGCATTTGTGCTCAAACCCTTATCTTTAGAGTACTCAACCTTGACTTTTCTTGCAGCCGCTCTTTCTCTCTACATTGTCCACTTTTAGGTTGGTGGATAGTATGGCAGATAATGTTGATGGTGGTTCCATAGCTCTATCTTGAAGGTTCTCCATAATATATTGATCTTTAATGAGGGGGCTAATTCTTATACTAACAGTCAACCTAAACATCAACTGACGGTTGATGCATTCTATCATGGTCGATTATATCATTTAGCACTGTAGTCATAAACACGATTTTTTCTAAAGGAGAAAATATTATTTTACCTTTCTATGGCTTCAGGCATGAACATTATCATCTTGGATATGTTAATTGGAGGTCATGATTCTTGAAAAACTAACCTTGGCTTAGTGGACTCATCATCAACTGAAAAACTCATATGTTTGTAAATTACCTTCTCAACCACCTTCTTTCTCGTAGGACTTTTCCCTTGTCTTCTAACCTCCATTTTATTGTAATGTTGGGAACATTTGGGACAAAACCTTATTGGTCTTGAATTCTTCTTCTATTCCATGAATTCTTCCAATGTTTCACCCTTCCTAGGGTACATCAAGTCGTTGTATTTTTTGTGCTCTTCATCACTTATAATCTTATCAATTTTGGCCATGAAATTTTGACAAGAAAGCTTTCTTAGTAGAATGTATTGATGTCAGCGGTTGCAAGCTCCATGCACCATATGTTGACCAGGAATGGATTAGTATCCACCTTTATTTCTTCCTCCTTATAAGGAAACTTGAGTCGGCCTAACTAAATCACTTTTTACACCATGTTCCTAAAATTTATACAGCTATTAGTGATGTGCCCAAAATAATTGTGGTGTTTACAATATCTCTTATTTTTAGCACTTCAGTCGACGGGATTATATGTTCCTCAGGTAGTTCTATCTAGCCATCTTTTAATAAGATGTCAAAATTTGATTAGCCTTGTTTATATTGAAATAGTATATTCATTGGTAACGAACCTACTCTTCATTTTGTAATGACTAGTTTAAGTGCAAAGCACACATATGGTGTTCTTGGCTACAACTTTGCTAAGTCAACCTCCTGATCAGGAATACCTTCTTTGTCATCTTCTTGGCTGACAAAAGATACTTATTTCTTTTCTAAGAAAGACCACCTATTTGTTTTTTCCTTCTCTTTATTGATTTTCTCAAAATTTCTAACTCTTTCAGCTAATTGTGCAATTTCAAAAATGGTTTGGCTTACCAATTTCTTTTGATGGCCATACTTAAGGTTGTTTTGAGCTATCTTTGTGAATTTAGCATCAAGAAGATGCACAAAGCACTTGCTTCTGGCCTTCTTAGATTGGGTTAGATAATCATCGATAGACTCCTTCATTTCTAGTGTATCTTGATGAGGTCGAACAATTCCACCTTCATCTCACCTCTATAAATTTGGTTGTGGAACCTTCATTCCATGTCATCCCATGCATTTCCTGAATTTGATGGCTGACCTAAACACCAAGAGAACTTTGTTTTATTCAAGGATAATGGGAAAAACATAAACATCAAATATTCATTCCTCATTACTACTTTGCAATGTACAGTGAATTGAGCTACGTGTTCAACGATCGACTAGCTATCTTCTCCAGGAAAGATTGCAAAATCTGGGATCTTATACCTTCTTGGTAACTTTATTTGGTCGATCCACTCAGGATACGACCTTTGATACCGAGTTTGAATATTGTGGGCGACATGAATTTATGCTTGTTGAAGAACCTGAACCATGACCTCATTAATGATAGTTTGAGGTGACTGCCCCTCTTATCTAGGGTTTTTATATTCATATTTGGATTAAATAGAGGATTATAGAATATGCAATCATTTTGCCTTACATTAGCTAGTTCTAGAATGAGCACTTCTTGTTGTGCAAGCATCATCAATTCGGTTAATCGCTCTAACTATCTAGCTAGAGTTTCACCCATCATGTTTGTCGCCCTTACCAAAGGCTATGTGATGACTAACTTTTAGGACAACAACATAGTAACCATGTCGTGATTACTTCCTTCCTTTTGTTATCTAATTGCTTTCATTGTAGTATTAGCCAAACAGGTCTTAGTCATATAAAGATTACTAGATGTTTTAGCAACAACTTGGTGGTGGTCAAATCATTCTTACGGTCATCTTCTTCTTATGGTTTGGCTTGGTGCTACTACTCGAATATGCTGCGTGCTATTAATTTGCCCTCTCAGTGTTGACTCGTTATGTCAGTTATTTTGTCGAGTATAGTTTCTTATGGCATCACTTCGGCTTTTGTTCATCACCACTATTATTTGTACTTTAGTCCTTGTTTAATAGCCACCAAAATATTGAGGTACATCATTTCTAATGTTTCTTCTTGCACTTGTCGACACCAAAGATGTCGATGTCTAGCCATTCACTTCTTGATCAGCTCTAGTCCCTATGTTGGCGTCTTGACTAAATTAGTCATTTGCTACTTCAGAGGTTGACAAAGTAGCTGTAGTGCTACTGTCAGCTGGCATTTTATCAGGGTTGTGATACCTACAGTATTAGTATAAAAAGTGTGATGGGTTCTTGAGTAGCAAGAGATTCCCCATCGTTAGTGTGCAAAACCAGAAAAGATTCCACATGAAGTTCTCTGTATGGTTCCTCCGATGAGGAGCCACTAACAATGTCATCGAACCCCTTGTTGGTACTTGCCCTTCTAGTACAGAGGTATATGTACCACTACGTAACTACATATTGTCAAAAGACTAATGGCTGTAATAAACATAATTAGGATTCAATTAATATGTACCTATGACATGAGTGTCCCACTAGGCGTGCCAAATTGTTTGTGGTGAAAAATGCAACATGCCACAAAGTCCCTGTTGTTGATAAGAGAGCAAGACGACTCCTCCGGGTTCTTACTCGAGTAATTTAAAAAGAGACAAAATCAAATTGCATTAATTGAAAATGGCATAGGACCTACCTCTACTAATACAATGATGGTGATAGAGCAAATGCCTTTGTGGAAGTCAAGCGCGAACAGATAGAGGTACTCCCTCCGTACAAACAATAGATTAACGAAAATGGTCAGAGGGAATGACTTTGACTTGACTAAGCAATGAAGTTACACTGAAAGGAACAATTAAAACCAATAAAATTTGGGTATGATGTCAAAGATGTTTCTTTCACTCTCGCAACCAACCCATTAATGCGCTTAGGGATGGAAATTATACCCATGCCCAACGGGTACCCACAAATTTTACCTACTCAGGTATGGGTATAGGGATAAAATAGTGGGTCTGGGTTCGGGTCCGGATAACAAGTTATGCAATGCAAAACAAAGTGATAATAAAATTTATTTAAATGATACTTTTTCTTAACTTTTTTCTTTGATTTCTTATATATAAATATTTGTGATCTTATTCTTGAAATGTGAAGAAGGACAAATATTTTAAATCATAATAATAATGTTTAATTAAGATAATTATTAGTAATTATATATTGTATTATTGTGATATAAGAATAAATACTTACCTCGTTACATCTTTAAAATGATCATGAATATTGATGTCGATTCATATTGTTTTAAATAATTATTTTAGAATAATATTTATTATTTTTGTATTTGCCAATTTAAAATTATGAGTATTTATTTTTACTTGAGATTTTTTTTAGTTTATATGTGTAGATTTTTAGTAAATGGACATGGGTAAGAAAAATAATTGTTAAGATTAAAATTTTTTTGAGTAAAGAGATGAGGCAGGGATGAGATGAGTCTTGAATTTATTACCAACACGGATATAAGCAAGGAGATGGGTTTAATATTTTTGTACGGGTCTAAGTATATAGTACCCTATTCATACCTTACCATTTACATTCCGGTTGTCTGTTTACAATTAACTTCCCACTTGTCCAGATTTTTCTCCCTTCTATCTGAAAATAACCTCTTTGTAGTGATCGTGAGTTGTTAACCGTCCTCCATGATCGGTCTTGGCTGTCAACCATACTTGCACTTTCTAAATGACCCATTAGCAGCCCGTTCGAATCTCTTTAAGAAGAGTGAGAAGTTAATTTTTTTAAAAATAATAATTTTTGTAATTTTTTAAATTGTTGATATATGTTTCTTTTTTAAAAAAATAAAAAGTAAAATGAGAAATGGTGATTAAAGTAGAATTCTTATTTTGTAACTTCTCGATAAGTAGATTTATTTTTTTTAATTATTTTATCCCCTGCTAATCATAATTATATCTTTTATTATTATAATATTATAATTAAATTTTATCGTAATTATAAAATTTAAATTTAATCAAATATTTTTTTAATATAATTATATTATTTCTTTCATTAAGTTATTTTTTATAATTATTTTTACATAATTATTATTTTATTTTAAAAATTATTATTTTTAATCATATATATATTTTTTATTATTTTTAAATTAAATATATAATTTTTATTTATTAAAAATTATTAATTTTAAATTTTTTGTACATATTCTTTTTAATAATTTTATTAATTAAAAGTCTTGTTATAATTTTAAAGTTGAATATATTTTTTAATTTAAAATTTATTCTCATTTATTACATTTAAATATAAAATAATTTTTTATTTTATTAAAATATATTAATTTTTAAAATTTAATTTCTCATCCCATAAAAATTATTCCTTTTAAAAAATATTCTAACATGCCTAAGTATACTGCTTGTTATGTCTTGCTACGTTACATAACTTACCCATAACCTCTAGACTGTCGTGTTCCTTCCTTGTCGACCCTTGTGTAATCAATTATCGTCCTTGTCCCATCTCTTTGATCACGAGTTGTCCATGTTGTCATGGATTCCATCGCCCGGTCAGTAAATCAAGTATGATTCCTTTTTGAGCATTTATCGACCACTTTTTCTAGCGCCAACAACAATAAACTATAATTATGATTTTAAAACCCACTAACAGTATAATGGACGCCAGCTAATATCAAATTTATCCATTTAATGGGAAAACTATAAACTAGTGGAAATTTTGACTGTCATGAGATCAATAATGTATAGCAGGTGTCCTTATATCGTTGTTTAGGTGTTAGGTGCTTCTCGAGGTGTCAAAATGTAGTTTGGAATCTTTTTCTTTTTCGAGTAAGAAGTTTTTTTTTAATAATAGTGATAATTAATTTGGATCGATCTAAATAAAAAAAAATTCCGATCCAAGTCTGTCAATATGACCATCGTTGTACTTGTCCAAATCCCCAACATGTGGGAAAATGGACAATACTTCGGTAATTTTCAGTGCTAAGGCAATGTAATTCTATGAATATCTAGAAACAAAACCTATGTGAGCCCAGCTTTTTTTTTAAGAAGGCAAAAAAATTTTACACTATGATATACTGTTCAGTGTTATCGTACCAATTATTTCTACCAGCATACATATAAATTTTCAAACTGGGGACTGAAAGTAAGCAAAATCGTTCAACCTTGTGACTGAAAGTAAACAAAAGTGGCCTCATCGACATTCGAGATTGGGCAAAAGCAAAGTCAAATTCGAACTCTTTCTCCAATGTTAGGTGATGATTGAAACGATTTTTATCTTATTATTTCTTAAAATAATTTTTAAAAATAATTATAAAAAAATTATTTAAGTAAAAATATTTTTTATCAATTATTTTTATATTTTTTTAAAAATATAAAATAAAAAATAAGTTAAAACATAAAAAATTTATTTTTTATTTTTTATTTTTTGTTATTATTTACAGAAATAATTTTTAAAAATAATTTATGATAATACTTATCAGATAAATTTTTTTATTGTCATAAAATAAAAAAATAAAACAAATTTAAAAAAAACTATTCCAAACCAGGACTATGTCTCTGGTTTCCAGCCAAGTGAGACTGACATCCTCGTTTCAGCAAAACAATATGAAAACTGAGGGCACAAACTGATTGAATAATAAAAATAAATTAGAATTAAGAAATAATTTCACAAAATAAAAAAATAATAATAGTTTGACTATTTCATGCGACCCGTGATCTCCAAACATATTTTTTTATTATATGAATATTTTAATTCTTTAATATGTTACCATTATATCCTTTTATTAATTTAATAATGAAAATCTGAAGATTACTTGCGTCTCACCATTTTTTTATGGACACGTTACATGATGATTTGGTAATTTATTGAACTTTAAAACATTTAAAACTTAAGGCATCACTTACCATTATGATTCTAATTTAAGGTATTATTTATGCTTAACTCTTAAATTGCATCATTAATTTTTGGAGTTAGATAAATTATCAGGTCACATTTATTTAACATGGTAAATAGGACACTAATAATTATATGTAAAAAAAATTGTTAATTCTCTATTTACAAGTAGATAGAGGTAATAATGAAATGCTAGATGATTAAAGTATTAATATGATGTATAAAAGTTTTAAAAAATTAAACTGATGTCGTCTTAAATATTTAATGACAAAACTACTAAGTTACTCTAAAAATTAAAAAGAAATTTAATTTATTTTTATTTAATAAATTTTTATTTAATAAATTTTTATCAACATATTTGGTAAGGTTTACGGAGAAAATCCTCTCTATCATAGTCTAGTGGGGAATTTGATTGAGATGTATACCGACTGCGAACAGAGCCCCAAACTTCTATAAGAAAGAAAAGCCCATTCTGTCTTTGAACCATAGAAATTTCAGAGATGTCGAACTCAACGGTGCTAGTGTTATTTCTTGCCATTGTGTGTTTCACCACCCTAGGTCTTGCCGATTATAAGCCATCCAAATACCAGGCTTCTCCCGTTGAGAAGCTTCCTTACAAGCCAACTGAGAAGCCATATCTGGAGAAGAAGCCTCCTTATACCTTAAAGCCATGCCCGTCGCTCATAAACTGTAAACAAGAGTTGGATCCATCAACCTACGACCTTCCAAGCAAGAAACCAAAACCAGAATATAAGCCACCTCGCAAGGTTGAGATGCCACAACCATAAAGTACGTTTTAGCTATTGTCCGAATAAGCATTCCTTCACTGGAGGATCTTATGAAAATCATCATTACCTTGCTTAAGGTATGATAATATAATATTTTTTATTTTTTATTTTAAAATGACATTCAGTTACTTATAAAAGTGTGAATATTTCAATTTATTCTTAATATCACATTGGTGAGAGAAAAAAAAATTTTGATATATTCACACCAATTAAGAGAATCAAATGTTATTTTAAAAATAAAAAATATTATATATTATATTACCAAACCTCCTTTATTGGTAATTTAAACTATCTTATATCTATCAAATTGTGGTAGTAATATTACTATTGTGGTAGGTTCAGTGTTCACATTAAGACCTTAATTATAGTTTGTAATGACTGTATTTGCTTTTTGTATTTTCCATCTTTGCAATTGCAATTACTATTTAAATTTTTGATTAATTATAAATAGGAACTAGTAGTTAAGCGTCATGCTTGTA
>JASKGM010071523.1:0-12378 GCA_034509205.1 Ceratonia siliqua
CATAGGAGGAGCGGATCCCTCGAAGAATCCGGAGTGTGTGAGAGTAGTCCACCATAGGGAGAACCAGGAGAATTGATCCTGCAGCCCTCCCGGTGGTCAAACATTATACCAGGGCAGCAACCAAGGCACGTAACACATATGTACCCACAAGGAATCATCTAATTTCCTAATTCAAACTTTCTTAGATACAGAGACTGTTTTCTCAAATTCTCCCATGCGTCATTTCACACTTGGATAGAAGTGCCTTAAATTGCTTTGTTGCGTAAGTGTTTTCTTCCATCACTGATGATAGTCTGTGGGGTTCTAAATGTTGTGAATATGTTCGTTTTCAAAAATTTCAACACCACCCTGGAATCATTAGTGGGGACAACTACTACCTCAATCCACTTAGACACATAATTGACAACAACTAAAATATATTGGTTAGAAAGTGATTTAGGAAAAGGAGCCATTATTTTAATGCCCCAGACATCAAATAACTTAATTTCAAAAACATTATTAACAGGTATCTCATGTTTTCTACCTATGTTGCTAGTTCTTTGGCATCTATCACATGCGAAGACAAAATTAAAGGCATCTTTAAATAAAGTTAAGCCAGAAGAAACCTGATTTCAACAATTTAACTACTATCTTTGTAGCTCCAAAATGTCCTCCAGCCTCTCTTGAGTGATAATGCGCCAAGATTGATGTCTGTTCTTCCTCTGGGACACACCTTCTAATAACTTGATCATTGCAATGCATGTACAGGTAAGGCGCTTCCCATATATAGTACATGATGTCGCTCTTTAACTCTTCACCTGTAAAAGCATAATCTCATAGGGGTATTTATTGCAAGCTAGGTAGTTCGCAATGTCTACAAACCAAGGAACATCAGTATTACTCATAGAATATAAAAGTTCATCAAGAAAAACCTCCTTGATGTCCCTGTCATTATCTCCATGTGTATCTTGCATATCACCATGTTCAAGTCTAAAAAGGTGATCAACTACTAGATTCTCTTACCCTTTCTTGTCCTTTATCTCCAAATCAAATTCATGTAAGAGCAGGATCCATTTGATCAACCTTGGCTTTGCATTTTACTTAGCCAATAGGTACTTCATGGTCAAATGGCTAGTGTAGACAACTACCGAGGCACCTATTAGATACTGCTTAAATTTGTCGATGGTGAAGACTATTACTAACAACTCTTACTCAATTGTTGCAAAATTCAAATGAGCATCAATTAATGTCTTGCTGGCAAAATCAAGAAGGTGCAAAAATCTGACTAAAGATGGTGCCAATGGCAAAGTCACTAGCATCACACATGAGCTCAAAAGGAAGGTCTCAGTCAAGTGCAGAGATGATTGGTGCAGTTGTTAGTTTCTCCTTTATGCCCCTGCAGGAAATGTTTTGACCCAAAACTAAACCTTCAGTAACAATAAAATAGCAATTTTCCGGATTTAACTGGGTAAACACATGTTTTGTCCGAGTACTTTCATAATTTTCTAAAGAATAATAAAAATGATTTTATTTTTTAATTGAGTCTTCTATCCATAAGCTCTTATTTCTAGAAGCTCAAATTTAATTTATTCAAATTTTGGATTTTAATTCTTAAAATTAGGACATTATCTAGAATTTTATTCAAGTTCCATAACTCTATTTTATTTTAGAGTCTCAGCTGATACCAATTGAGTTAAAAAAATTAGTATTTTAAGTATACTCATATAATGTATGTTTTTTTCAATTTAAGTTGAAACACTACTAAAGTCAATGTTCAATATCAGCTGAAAAAGAATTTTAGTTTTCTATTTGGACTCAAACAAAATATGTGTTTATGGTTTAAACTAAAACACTACCTATAAAACTCGCCATCATTGATACGATGACGACAAAAATTCTAATCACAGAATACCCATACTTACTAGAGCCATTAGCAAATCTTAGAAAAATATTTTTAAAAAATCTTTAAACTCTGTGGGAGAAAAATCACCAAAATTTTCTTCTTTGGGCTGGCTACTTCACTGTGCAAAGTGAGCTCTGCCATCACCATCTCATCAAGCTCCGGCCAAGATCAATGGAGTAAAGTGCATCAAAGGGCGTGTCGATCCTAGAAATCTCGTCATCACAGCCGCAGCACACGTAGACGCTGAAGAAGCTTCGTTCTCCTCTGTCTTGATTCACAGGTAATTTCTTCCTTCCTTTGTTTCAGTTTAGGCACTCCTAATTTGGTGTTTTCACTTTCCCTTTGGTTCTGGTTTTGAGCATTTAGTCTTGCATGAGTTTGGAATCCAAGTTTGACAAATCCTGTATCTTTCTAGGCTCATTCTATGCTAGTAGCAGTACTGGAGCTCTTTTATTCTTTTAGATTTAAATTTTAAGTTTTTTTATTTTTTTTATTTTAAAAAATAATTTAAAAGAATATAAAAATAAATAAATATTTTTATTTATTTATTTATTTTACTTTTTGATTTATTTTTAAATATTTTTGTTTAAAACTTTTTAATTTAGTTTTACTTTTTTAACTTTTTTTATAATTTTTAAATTATTTCTTAAAATAAAAATTTTTAAAAAATTATAAACCTAAAATATTAAAATTAAAAAAATTAAATTTCTCTCCTAAGGAAAAATCACATTTTTTTAATTAAAATAAGGCCAATATTATCCTACCGCTTATTATGTGGGAACTTTTTAATTTTTTTAATTTTTTAAAATTTTTTAAAATTAATTAATTATTTTTATATTATATATTTTTTTTAAAAATTTTAAATTATTTTTAAATTATTTTAAAAATTTTTATATTTATTTATATTATTTATTTATAATTTTTTTATACTATTCATTCATAAATCAGAAATATTTTTAAAATTTTTTTAAAAAAATGATATAAATAATTAATTAATATTAAAAAATAAAAATAAAAAACAAAAAATAAAATATGAATAGTAATACTATCGAAGCTTAGAATGCTCTTAAAGTAAACTCTAACACATTAAATATTTTCTACCTCGAAGTACGTGACTATAATCCCTACCACCAGGTATGTATGCCTTAGGATCTCATCCTAGCCAAGTTTAGATCTCACCCCCATTGCATTTTCCTAATTGCATGGAATCTTTTTATTTTACTTTAGTTTGTTGAATTATTTTCCCAAATTGTGATTGATAAGGATGATATTAATATTAATAAGGACATATATTGATTTGCACAATTAATTAGGGTAAATGTTTTTGTTGTGAGATTTATAACACATTTTCCATACAAAAGTATACTCCTGAACTTGAATTTTTTATTTGTAGACCATTGCCTTATTTTTCCAAATATAAAGGGTTTTTTCCTAAATTTTTCCTTTTAAAAGTAAAAATAATATTAGTTGGTTACTCCATTTTTCATTCAATTTAAAATTTTATTTTTTAAATTTTCAAAAAATCGGGTAGTGACAGTTAGTTTCCTAACATCTCTGCAAAACTAAAGTTAAATTAGCTAAGCAATCATTAAAGGAAGATCTAAAACAAACAAACAAAATTCCATAAACTTTTCAACAAATTTAGAAAATATGAACATCATAAATATTTGAAAAGTTGTTGGGGCGTTTCATAAACCAAAAGTCATTTTCCTATATGCAAATGTCCCATATAGACATATAAAGGTCTTTCTATCTTGATGCTTAGGGGAAATGGGTATTTGATTATACCAGGAATAGCCATCCAGAAATCAATAGAAAGCATGCCTTGCTAATCTCTCTAAAATTTGATCTATAAAGGGCAAAGAAAAGTGATCTTTCCTGATTCCTTCATTTAACTTTCTATAATCTACGCCACCTTGTAACTTTTTGGGTAGGAATTAATTCATTATTTGAATTATTAACAACTGTAATCCCTCCATTCTTAGGTACTACTTATACAAGACTTACCCAACAACTATTAGAAATAGGGTAGATAATACCTACATTAAGCAATTTTGTCACCTCAGCTCTTACCATTTCTTGCAAGGTGGGGTTCAGGCACCTTTGAGGTTGCACCTTAGGCTTGAAATTATCCTTCATCAAGATTTTGAACAGCTAATTCCCTTAATATGATCAATTGTCCACCCTATAGCCCTCTTATGTTCTTTCAACACATTGAGTAAGTTTCTATCTTCCATGGAAGTTAGTGAATTAGAAATAATAATAGGAAAATACTCAAATTCACTTAGAAAGGAGTACTTCATATGAGTAGGCAATGGCTTAAGCTCCATCTTGCAGGGTACTTTTTCTGAAGTTACAGGCTACTTGATGTCACCCGGCAAACATTCAGGGTGAGTGACATTTTCTTTCTGAAATGATTTTACAGGGTGGATATCATCTTCTTTGTCTACCAAATCTAGGAGCATAACGTCACCCTACGAATATTCAAGGTGGGTGATGTTAACTCCCTTATTTTGAATTAAGCTCCCTAATTCTTCAATCTTTGGCTCTTTTCAGCTTTTAAAGGATGTAGAGCCTCTAAATATTCAATGCACTCTTTCAACAACTCTTCTTCTTCTTCACTCTTTGATCTTGAACATCAATTAAAGTTATCCCTATTGATGAAAGGGTCTTCCTAAAATAAAAGGTATCTCCTTGTCTTCCTCTATGTCAAAAATAATAAATTAGCAGGGAAGATAAACTTATCCACTTTGAATAAGATGTCCTCTATGATTTCTCTATGGTATTATATGGATCTAGTTGCTGGTTACAAGTTAACTATGATTAGTTGAGATTCTTGAAGCCCAAGTTTCCTGAAAATAGAAAAAAGCATCAAGTTAATGCTAGCACCTGAATAACACAATTTTTTTTTCAAAATATGAATTCCTTATTATGCAAGGAATTATAAAACTCCCAGGATCTTTTAGCTTAGGGGGCAATTTCATTTGCAATATTGCACTGCACTCCTATGTTAGCTTCACTGTTTTAAATTCCTCTATCCTCCTTTTGTTTGACAAAATTTCCTTCATGAATTTAACATAACTGGACATCTGACGTTTTCAAAAATTTGTCTTGGCCATTTGGTCTTTGGCTTTAAAAATGTGTCTGAGGATGAGCCTGAGTTAACTTATACACCCCAATGCTTTTCTTTCTCCTTTTCATTACTTCTTTGGCTATGTATAACAATTTTAGTTTTGTCCTGGGAGACTTGTAGTGTGACATTAGGAGCTCCACTGTCGCTTATTGGGGTTGTGTCAACCTGCTTGCCTATTCTTAGGGTAATTGCTTTTACCTGTTCTCTTGGATTGATATCTATATTGCTTGATAAAGCACCCTGTGGCTTAACTGAAATAATGTTTGCCATCTGACCAATCTATTGAGATAATTGAACATGTGATTCTATATGCTCTAAAATTTGTATTGATGCTGCCTGATTCTCAAAGTTGATTCATTCATAAACTGTGCAAGAACATATTCCACATTGATCTTTCTCTGCAGGTGGTGTCACATTTTGAGACCTCCAATTGTTTTGATTGTTGCTCTAGGCAAAGTTTGGATGATTCCTCCACCCCATGTTGTAAGTGTTGGAATACGAATTATTTTGTATGTTCCCTACATAATTTTCTGGGGTTTGAGTAGCTGTAAACGAATTTCCAATCTGACAATAAACTTATGCATGAGCTCCTCCACAAAGATTATAGTTGACTCAGGCACCCTCAGCATGTTGATGTTATGCCCTTGTACCATATTCACTTGATTTGCGTAACTGAACTGCTTGGTTATGAGGCTTAACTGAGCTGTAAGGGCTGTAATAGCATATAACTCATGAAATCATGTTGCTCTTCTTGGTTTTCCCTTTATGAATGCCATTGATAACTATTAGAAGTCATCTCTTCAATCAAATCATATGCTTCCTCATGTGTTTTGTTCATAAGGGCTCCACCTGTAGTTATATCAATGGTAGTTCTTAAATTATCACCCAAAACATTGTAAAATTTTTGTACCTGAAGCCATGTAAGAAAGAAACTCCTGAGGTAGCCCTTCCCAAGTTGCAGTCGTCCCTGGTAGCAAAGAATTGAGCCACCGTTTTGCTTTATCACACAGAGAAAAAGGAAAAACAATCTCAGCCTAACTACATCATCCAGCACCCATTGTATTTGAAGGTATCATATATCTCCAGGAAGTTCTCTATGTGAGTGATTGGATAATTTAAGGGTGGTCCACTAAATTGAATTGACTACTAGATCCTCTGAATAATGATAGGTTTGACCTCAAAGTCTTTTGTAGGACTTGCAGGCCTTTTGATACTTGAAGTACTCTTAATCACCGAGAGTTGTAAAATCCCTCAATGCCCTTCTATGTTCAACTTCTTCGAGGATGTTTTCCATGATGTTAACATTGGACCTTAACGAAATTATGCCTGAAGTTGCCTTCTTTTCTCTAGCTATTTTGGGGAATAGGTTATCAAAAGTAAGTTGTATTTCCCAATTTAATGTAAATATATTTTAATATTAATAGTTTATTTATATAAGCTTTATTTTCAAGCTATTAAAGTTCCTAAATTCTAATAAACCAAGATACATTTGCGTAAGGATTATGTAAAAGGAGATATGTATATTTGAATGAATTTAAAATAATATTCACAGTCACTGGGTAAAACTAGTCACTCTATTCAATAAATACTATAGTGTTCGGATTACTTCTATAGAAAGAATGTGATTCATTTCTAAGGGAATGAATGAATAATTATATTATTCAATTAATAAAGTCATATTTTATTTAATTCTTAAATAAAACATGTGGAGTTTTCTAATTAGTCATGTTTGAATATAAAATTCAAATAAATAATTTTATTTAATTAAATTCCTTTGACTTAGTTATTTTCCTAGTGAATGTAGGTTACCTAAGAAATTAAAATTATTTTAATTTCCAATCATTTATTCACTATGATAATTAGAAGGAAATCAATTTCCTCATTTTAGACGAGCATATGTTCATTACATGGGGATGATGTTATCTTACAAGTTTAAACACTTCAAACTTTGTAACAATATTAGGATAAATAATTAATTAAATTAATTTTATCCTAATAAAATGATATAGTCGGAGTTCCTAATTAAATGGGGATTTAATTTAATTTTAATCAACTTCTTCAAATTAAATATCTGAATTGTTCATTAAACCAAAACTAATTACTAAGATAAATATTGTTATAATTGAGACAACACTTGTCTTAATTAAAATAAACATTTATTTTAAAATTCTATTATATAATTAAAACAATTGTTTAAATTAGTCAACTAATGTGACAATTATTTTTGTCTCTTTAGTGAGAAAAATATTTCTCATATTTTCAAGTATGATTAGGACAACATTTGTCTTAAAATAACTTTTTATCTAAATTAAGACAACTCTTGTCTTAATAAAGACATTTGCTGAAATACTATCTTATTAACTTCATCTTAAATATATTTCAACTTAATGTTAATTAAATTCTCCAAAACTAAGTGGGGAACCGTTTAGATATAGGAATTTCAAGTTCCAATAAAATTGGAATTATTTTATTACATTAAGATAATCTAATTTTATTAATCATGAAGTCATTTCATCAAAGAATCATAATTGCACTCTTGTTAAGTCCTAGAATTATGAGAAGTCGATGTTGAACAATGATTTGTCCAATTTGCAAAACCTATTATTTGTGAACCCTCGTAGCCATCCATTGACACAAGATAAAATTATCGTTTTATCCTTTAGGTCAATTTTGTCATCTGATATTAGATTTCATCCGATAAGTGACCAGATAATCTTTTAGAACTTTTATAAAACTATATTGAAATGATGAGTAGTTAATTCATCATATCACTGGGCCCAAATATGCCACTTATCTTCATGAAATCACCAGAAGTAATGTAATGTTATGAATTCCATTTACTGAATTTATGTTTCTAGATGTTCACTCACATTATGATCCCAACATATAGAGTCTTAACCAATGTCACGCAATGGTTGTGCCCATAGTACATCAAAGATCACAATAGTCATGAACACGAGTCCATAATCCATCTGGATTTTAGTTCTGCCACTAGTGGATGTAATATGTGTGAGTTCAAGTTCAAAGCAATGATATTAACTTGAATTTGATATCTCACTTGATTCCAATTCATTTAATAGTATCATTACCTGAAGTATACTACTTCAATGATTTGAAATTCATCATTAATTGATAAATCAATTAGATAATTTGATTATCTATTTTCCTTAGTAAATGTGTGGAATCCCTAAGTTTTAGAAAATGATATTTTTGAATCCAAAAGAGTGGCCTCTGGTTAGGTTAATATAAATATAACATAACTTCTCTCCTTGTGGCCGTAACATATAGAAAGCAAACACCTTGAGAGTGCCTTAAGTTTTTGAGAAAAAAACACTAGAGAAAAAGTGAGTTTTGTTTTGAGTGCCTTCATAGGATTTTACACTTCATAGGTTTTTACACTTGAAGGGAAAGGGAAATCTTTTTAATTTAATTTGAAAGCTATCAATTATTTTTCTTTCATATTTTGTTTTATTCCAATCACTAAGCCTATTCATTGTAGATTATGTGGGTTAGTGCTTCCCGAAGAATAGGTAATCAATATACTTTGTTGAAAAATATATTACAAGATTAAAGTGACTATAAGAGGTATGTAAAATTCTTATATATTTTAGTTTACTCTATAGCCATAAATTATTTTTTTGATGTTTTGCTTTTACTTGTTTATAAGTTTAAATGTTTTTAAAAAATTTTAAAATACGTGCTTGTACCATAAACACTTATAGATAACAACTAAATCCAATAACTATGCGTCTATTGTTCTCTTTATTTCAGGTCAAATGTGCAACTATTATTAATATTAATAAAGTCATTCCCCATTAATAATGCCAAAAACTTGTTAGGCGTTTGTAAGTATGAATCCATTCTAGTAATATAATACTTGAGTCCAGACTATCGTTCCACGGAGATTATTATTAATTACCAATTTTCTATTAGTCTTCATATTGTTTGAAAAAATAATTAATTAAGAAATTAAAATAAAATCGTATTATTACTCTATGAGCCAGCAAAAACATCAAAATCATAAAGTTCGGGATGTAAAATGTAATTCAACAATCAAATAAAGCCTATGGCTTCCAATTTCACCTTTAACCAATTTAATTCTACCCCTTAGACATTACTTATATTAATTACCTTCAGATTCCAATTTCCTTAATTAATCAATAATTCCTCCGGGACATCATTGAAATTATCCTTATTTAATAACCCATCACTCTTTTGCACGAATTTATATAAAGAAGACTGTATTAAATCATTCTATTGCAGCACTTCCCAGTCATGCATTCAAAGTAAGGCATTTATTCCTATAATCTAATTTCAAACATCACCTCCTAGTCCCAGTTATGAACATTTTATCATCTAATTTGTGATCAAGTAATTAGATGCATGAAACTCTAAAATAAACACTCAACCAAAGATAATTAATCGTGAATAAATTAGATTAAAGAAGTAGAAAATTTGAGGTCAATGATCCATCTTGGCCCTAAAAGAATATAAATTAGAACATAATAAATGAAAAGAAAACAACAAAAATAAAACAAAAAATTGCAAAAATAAATGGACAAAAACTAGGGAAAGCTAGCCGTCACCTTGCTCCTCCTTGCTTGTGGGTCTCTACACCTTGCCTAGGGTCCATTTTATAGATGAGGTTAAGCTCCTAGCATGATCATGGCAAATCTTGAAGAGTTATAATACTTGTCTACTTAAGTAGTCGAGTTCTTATAAAATTCTATCTGTCCACGACCTTTCACCTCCAAAACGCAAGAAACGGCTCTTGCACTTGTAGATGAATTGAAACTGTGTTTTAGCTTTCTAAGGGTGATGGAATCATGTGATTTGTACCCCTCGGCGGAAAGTTATGCCCATTTTACTACTGAAACGTCATTTAGGCCTGATAGACGAATTGTCTCACAAATCTTTTGGCCCAATCTCTTCCCTTAAGCCCATGAACACCAAAAAATTAAGAATTCAAGAAATAAAACAATTAAATACCAATAAATAAAGGAAATTTATCGTAATTGGGGTAAAATAACAGAGAAATAATGTATATAAATTTAACACATCACAAACAACATGCAACACATAAAACATGCAAAACATTTGAACAAGCGATTAAAAACATAAAATATGTTATCTACTCTAAGCATGTAAAATAAATAACACATAAGAAAAGGAAAGGATAATATGAATATAATCTCCTAATGTGCTTAACTTTCTTTAAAAAAGAAAATAAGCCCCTAGTGGACTCGTCAATTGTCGCAATCTCATTTTTCTTTAAGAACGCACTGAGAAAAAGAAAACTAATAGTTTTGATTTAAAAAGAATAAAACATTAAGCTGCACCTAAAACTATTTTTATTTTTAAAAGGAAAAGTTTATGAGAAAAACCTTTATTATATATTTTGAAAACAAGGCAATGGCTCGAAAACTAGATTTTAATTATGCATGGAGAAGATGTTAATTACATATTCATTCCTAAAAAATAATTTCCCAAGCTAGTTGTACAAATAAACATTCCACCTCAATTATATTCCTATTATCCTTTCACTAGTTTTAAAATAACATGTTTAAAAGTGAAAAGAATTCTTTAATTATTTTATTTATTATTTATGTTTGAAAAACATGATGCAATGCACATAGCTAGTGCATGGCTTGCTTAGATATAAGTCACATACGGCATACTAGCACCAAACAAGCCTAAGGGGATCCCATAGACATGCAATGGTTATTTACAACATGAGACGAAACATAAAATAAAAAACCAATCAAACCATCATGCACATGAAATCAAATAAAGAAATATGTATAAAAGCAACAGTACACATAAGACTATAAGAGGAAAGAAAGCGCACCTTGGCTATCATTTTTCAAAATTTATAAATGGCATCATGTGGCCTCACATATACATATGAGCTTCCAACAGTTTTGATAAATGGTTTTTATTCTATTTAACTAGGTTAAGTAAGAGTAATGTACATTATTTTTTTATATCACTTTTATACATTCTCTCACATATATTATTTTATTATTATCTATTTATCATCATCATTATTTTATAATATATTAATAATTAAAAGTGGATGTGTAAGAAATGTGTAAAAAAAAATTGCACAAGTAACATTAATCATTAGGTAATCCTTTGAAGGATTCGGGAAACTCTTATAAGGTATAGATTGAGGAAACTATGGAAACACAGAGATTTCCTCTTGAGAAAAAAGGGATTTGTCACGTCCCACCTAGCACGTGACGGGTGTAGGCCAAGGGTCCATTAGAAGCCCTTTTCCTACCAACCCGAATCGAATGAAAAATTCTTTTAACAAATTCCTTTTTAAACCACTATTAAAAAAAATGTTAAAACATTGCAAAGAACCTCAAACTTTATAAAACGATGAGAGATATATAGAGTAAAGCTTTGAAATCAATAATGACATTGTATATTAATACATGTCCACTAATTCCTATCATTTAAGAGACTCATGTATCTTCTAAGAGGTTGCCATCCATGATCTATTTGTCATCAGTCACTCGTAACATCGAGGGAAGTCTACTAAGATGAGGAGTAGGTTGACCAATCCCCTGATGGAATTCTTAGTGAACTTTCTTGAATTTGAAAATGAAAACATGTAAGGGGTGTGTCATATAGACTTAATTAAATAGACAATACTACCCAATGCTAGACTGACATAAAAACATAACACTTACATAACATTCTTGAATTTTGTATTAATGAAGGAACATGAGTAAGCAAAACAAAAAACAAGTTCATAAGCGAAAATATATGTATAATGATAAACTTGTGCTAAAATAGGAATTTAAACATCAAGGTTGCAAACCAAAGCACATAAAACAATTCTTAGATATAGTTTCCTAAATCCCATAAAGTTTTAAAGAAAGAAATAAGTACATATGAAATGATATAAAACCATTATAAAACTGTAAGTGGCCACTTACTACCCTTCAAGGTGAAATTCATTCACTTGGGTTCCAATGGTGGGTCTTGTCCAATTAATATGCAATCCTTTCTGACCTAGAATATTCTCGATGGGTGGTCTTTTCCAGCCATAGTTGGTTCAGTGATGGAGCACACTTTGCCGTAAAAAGGGCTTAGGCATACTTAAGAGAGGAGTTCACTGTAGCAGTTTTATTTTTCTTTTATTTTCTTTTTATTGATCTTTTATTTTCAGTTTTTAGTATTGCTTTAATTACCCTTATTAAATAATATCTTATTTTATTTTATTTAAGGGCTATGAGTCCTTAGTTATTTAAATTAGGGTTAGAGAGTCATTTTTTATTTAAATTAGGATATTATACCTATAAAGGTTACTGTTAAATATTTTAGATCAAAATTTTTGATAATTAATAAAGCT
>JASKGM010071545.1:0-16005 GCA_034509205.1 Ceratonia siliqua
TTAAAATTAAACAAAAATAATTTTGATAAATTTAATGTTATTTTTATATTTTTTTGTAAAAATTAATTAAATATAATATTTTTTATATCTAAGAGTATTTTAGTTAAATAATTAAAATTTAATACCATCCAATTCATTAATAAATAAATAATAAAATTATTATATAATTTATTATTTTATAAATTATCACAATAAAAAGGAAGGGCTATCCTACAGCCATTTTTTTTACTTTTTATATTTTTTATGTTTTTTTAAAATTTTTTATTTTTTAAAATTAATTAATTATTTTTTATCTTATATATATTTTTTAGAATTTTTTAAGATGTTTTTGAATTTTTTTTTAAATTTTTTTACTATTTATTCATAATTTTCTTTATTATTTATTTGTAACTTAAAAAATTTTGAAAAAAAATAAAAACATCTCAAAAAATTCTAATAAAAATATATCATATAAACATATAATTAATTAATTTTATAAATTAAAAAATTTTTAAAAAAAAATTTTTAAAAATATATCATATAAACATATTATATTTTGTGGCTGTAAGGGAGTGCTTCCCCAATAAAAATATAATGATATAAAAACTTATCAAGTAAATAATTTATATAATATTATGAAATATCTTTTATGCAATTTAATCTTATTTTATAGGTCAACATGGTTGACATTTTGGGACTCTTCTTCTTGTTGGGTGCCTTTCATATAAATTCTCCATATGACACTATGATTTTACATTGATACTTTAGGCATTAATAAAGAATTTAGGTACTTTAATTATTATGTAAGAATACAATATCTAAATGACACATCTTAATAATATTTTTAAAACTAAAATCTGATTAAACCGATAAGACATTACTGCGATCAGACTCAGATATCATCATCTTGCTGCAGTGGTCGAAACTCAACCATTATTCCTTTTCAATAATGCAACTCAATAATTTTATACCCCAGAGAACAAGATTAGAAATATTTTTTTAGTCTTCGCCTAATAAACCAATAATGTGCTTCTGTTGGCGGGAGAAAGGGTATTAAATAGTAAATACAGTAATAAAAAATAATAAACTATTAAATTTAAAAGAAGTGCCTTTGCTGTGAATAGTGAACCCACTGAAATAATTAGATGCAACTAGAAAATTAGAATATTCTATATTATATACCTTCCTGAAAGGGAAGTTCCGAATATTCCATGGCATTAGGCCTTATTCCAGAGGTGCAGCCATAGTTTTGAATGGCATATTCGCATATTTGAAGAGCCTATTCCTTTTTTCTCTCCACAGCCTTGGCCGATTCAACGCCACTACTTGTCAGTGACAACGGAACAGCCCCTTTTGCGAAGCCCTTATCTGTCATCACCTAACTTATCGTCAACCTGCCTCTATATTTTCTGACAAATTCAATATAATAATATTATACAATAAACATATAATAATCATTTATTTTTCAGTTATCACAAACCTCATGCCATTATTCTGTTGGCTAATTAAAGGGTTTTTTGGTCGTTCTTTGGCTTAATTTAGGTGAATTTTTAAATATACATTGTAATTTTAAGTGGTAACATATAGGATAATATATACCAAAGGAAAGTGTTTGGTTCTGATCATGCCTTTAAGTCCTACCAACCATTCTTAGTTACTGTTCCAAGGACCAAAACCTCCATTCTTAATTTGCTTTTTAACTTGTTCTGATTGTCATCAAGAGGATTGGTTCATCAACTCTCCTCTTGTTATATTTTTTCTGAACACTCCATAGCCCCACTTCTGTCTCAATCTGTCTTGATTCTCTAGTGGACTCTCACGTCTTTGTTAGTGATCAACAAATATATTTATATATATATATACGTTCTTGATGAGGACGTTATATGTATATTTGAGCTCTTTATTTTGATTTCTGCTTTAACATTCACAAGAGCCATGGCAGGTCTCAATGGCAAACCTCTGCCTATTTGCCTTCTCTTTACCATTGGTTTTACCTTCTGGGTGCTTTGTGCATCTGCGGAGCTTCAGAGATTTTCACACCACTCCAAAACTGATGGATCCCTTAGCTTCTTGGTGCTTGGTGACTGGGGAAGAAGAGGGGCTTATAACCAGTCCGAAGTTGCTTTCCAGGTTTGATTCTCTCTTTCCTTTCTGGGTTTCCTATAGGAAAAGAGTACAATGGTCATGCAGTTATATGGACCTGGTTGTTCATTGATATGACAAACTTCAATGCATCTGCATTTACGTACTGCAAATCTTTATGTAATTCAATTTCATTTTTTCGTGATGATTTGGTTCACAGGAACTTGTCTTCTGTATTGCTTTTGTGTTGCTCTTCACATCATACATAGCAAGTGCTCTTAAGTCTTATCCTTTTCTAAGTGAAAATGATGATTTAACTGACAAAAACGTACATGATTTGGATTCTGCTTGCTTGCAGATGGGAAAGGTAGGAGAGAAACTTGACATCGACTTTGTAGTTTCTACTGGAGACAATTTCTATGACAACGGACTTACTAGCCACCATGATACTGCATTTGAGGAATCATTCACTAAAATTTACACAGCAAAAAGCCTGCAGAAGCAGTGGTACAGCGGCAAGTTCCTAAACACATCAATGATGAGATTAAGGCTATATAGTTTTCACCATATCTTTACCTATTCTAACATGTTCATTAATTGGCATGCAGTGTTGGGCAACCATGACTACAGGGGTGATGCAGAGGCCCAGTTGAGCTCTGTCCTTAGGGAAATTGATAGCAGATGGCTTTGTCTGAGGTCTTTTATTGTAGATTCAGGTAGTACTTGCTCCAATTCAACTTCTAGTCACTAAAATACATGTTCAATCCCATATAGTTTTCTGATGTGTTTTTCCTTCTCTTACAGAGCTGGCTGAGATTTTCTTCGTAGACACTACTCCTTTTGTTGAAGATTACTTCACTGAATCAGATGGACATAATTACGATTGGCGAGGCATTCTCCCACAAAAATCTTATATTACCAACTTACTGAAGGTACTTAATACATTATTTTTTCACATATTATGATTTAAATTAGTGCTTCTATTTCAGTTACATATAAGTGAGGATAATATACTTAGATTGTCATATATGGGCTATGATGTTCCAGGATGTAGAATTGGCACTGAGGGAATCAACAGCAAAGTGGAAGATTGTTGTGGGTCACCATGCAATTAGAAGTGTTGGGCATCATGGTGATACACAAGAACTTATAAAGAAACTTCTCCCAATTCTTCAGGTAAGATCATGAACTTGAGGACGCTCAACCACCGTCATTAAATTTTTCATCCAATAGTAAAAAAACAAAAGAAAACAATAATACGGTCCCCAGCCCCCAAGCATGAATAACAAAACATGGTCCCCCTTTTTTTAGTTCTTCTGCCTAACTCTGCTGATTTTTGCTGTCAAATTTCAGGCTAATAATATTGATTTCTACATGAATGGGCATGATCACTGTCTTGAACACATAAGCGACACAGAGAGGTCAGATTAAATGAAACCATAGTTAAACTTATAGAGCATACGAAAAGAAAATTGTATTCTCTAACATGACCAACTTTTTGCAGCCCCGTACAGTTCCTGACTAGTGGAGCAGGGTCGAAGGCATGGAGGGGAGACACTAAAAAAATGAACGGAGAAGGTCTAAATTTCTTCTATGATGGACAAGGTTTCATGTCAGTGCAATTAACTCCGACAGATGCAAACATTGAATTCTATGATCTTTCCGGCAAAGTTTTGCACAGATTGACTTCGTCAAAGCAGATGTATACGTACATGTAAAGTTTATAGCTAGATTTTAGATTTAGAGATTGTTAAGGCCTAGGGAATTGGTACATGGAGTCTTAATTTTCGTTCCAGTCACCAATTCTTGTTTGTGAAGCTTTCATTCTTCAATTCAACTCAGTGACGAATCACAATTGAACTCCTGACAATGAATTGTACGAGGTGAAATTTCACAACAGAATGTACTTACCTTCATGGCCCTGCCAACATTTAGAAAGATCATTGGTTTGATATTGTGAAGGCATTAAAGTCAATCCTCTATTATATGCCTGAAGTGTGTATATTGTATTGAATCTCCTTATTAGTATCATATAGCTTTTCGTCTACCATTTAAAGTGGGAGAATTATGGAAAATTTTCTACAGAATAACCAATTTTAATGTGGAAAGATGAAACGATCTAAAGCATGAATCGAAATGATTTATCAGTGATTAGAGAAGAGTTACGGGCAGAGGACCACCACGTGATGGCATAAAAGCATTTTTAAGTCAGAAATTCAGTGACAAAACTGAAATTTTGAGTCCATTTAACGTGATTTCTGGCCAAAAAAAAAACCCTCTCTATATCAAACATCATGAAAGTCAAAAGCAGTCTGGGAAACCAGTTACCTATATCTCCCTATAAACTCTTGATCAACTGCTCCTACACTGCTTCAGCACTCGAATTCACTGCTTCCAATTGAATGAAGTTCAAATGCACATTAAAACAAGGTTGTCATGAGCTAGGAAGTTACTAGGAAGCTGCACAAAATTGCCAATAAATGGCGATATGGGGCCCAGCAATAACCGTATCAGCTACTATGGGCCCGTTATCACACATTGTTTTGGCGCAAGTAATTTAAAATTTGATTGCAAAAGGGAGTCTTGACCTGTCCATTAGCATTTGGTGGCACAATTATGCATGCCACGCCATTATGTCATTATCAACTTGATAACTACAGCCCTCGTCATCTTTCTTGTCTAACAACCCCTAGACTTCCCATTTTCTTATATATATTGTCCTACTAGGACACAGTTGGAGGAACTTGGAAACACCCATATCTAACCTGAACTCTGTGTCTCTGAGACGCACAAAAAACACCAACTCAACACATACACAAAAAGATGGCTGGCATCAGTTCAAGCCCCTTATGGGTGGCTTGCTTTTGTCTGTGTTTTCTCTCTGTATCAGCTCTGATTGAACGTATAGAGCAGCCTGTCAAAGCTGATGGCTCACTTAGCTTTGTGGTTATTGGAGACTGGGGAAGGAAAGGAAATTACAATCAATCTGAAGTTGCAACTCAGGTCTTTCTTACGTCCACGCGCCCCCCCTATAAACCTTAACAAATACAATTACAAAAAGTTCTAGCTTCCACAATTTTCAGTTCTTTCTAAATACCTGTATATAATTCATCTTTTACATTCATTTTTCACAAACTCTCTAATACGAAATTTCTTTTGTCCAAACTCTCATTTTTTCCATCACTGGTATCTGGAGACCTGCTGTGCTGCCTGCAACAGTACTCCAGCCCCAGAAGCACAATCGTTCTTGATAAGGAAATAACATTTTGGTCTTCATGCATCCAGTTTATTGCTCGTTAGAGCTATGGTTTTCAGCAAGGATGTTTATGCCTTGCTCTATTCATACAAGAAGTGCTTTTTGCGTTACTCAATTTCCTCTGCTAAAGCAGAGGCCGGTTACCATTTATCTCTTATCTCTGTTTCTATATCAGATGGGGAGAGTTGCTGAAAAGTTAAACATTGACTTTGTGATATCCACTGGAGATAACTTCTATGATGATGGATTGACCGGTATAGACGACCCTGCATTTGAAAATTCCTTCTCAAAAATCTACACTGCCAAGAGCCTCCAAAAGCAATGGTATAATGGTGAGTTTTAACTTCTAACACCAACGACCGATGCTGAAGCCAATCAATTATAACATGCTTATATGTGAGAAATCTTTCGTGAACTGTGTTTGCTCGTTTTAGTCTTGGGCAACCACGACTACAGGGGAGATGTTGAAGCTCAATTGAATCCAATCCTTCAGAAAATTGATCATAGATGGATTTGCCATAGATCATTTATCGTTGACACTGGTAAGCTAACATCTCAATATAAGCTTACGTTCTAGGTAGTAAATGAACAAAATCCACTAATTGTTGTTTCCTATCAATGTTACAAATTTTCAGAAATTGCGGAGTTCTTCTTCGTTGACACAACTCCGTTTGTGGACAAGTATTTTTTTAAGCCGAAGGATCACAAATATGACTGGAGAGGTGTGCTTCCTCGAAAGAAATACTTATCAAAGCTCCTAAAGGTAAATCTCACAACTATTATCCCCATAATACTATTATACCTAAGAAGCAAAGACAAGCTAATACAATTTTTCATTATCCTTTTCATTTGTGGCTCTGTAATAGGATCTGGAATTGGCATTAAAGGATTCAACTGCCAACTGGAAGATTGTTGTTGGGCACCACACGATCAGAAGTATAGGACACCATGGCAACACCAAAGAACTTGTAGGACAGGTCCTGCCAATCCTTGAGGTAATCTCAAATGGTAGACCAGTTCTAAAGGACAATCTTATGCAAGACTAATGATAGATAAGGTGAATCCTTAAATGACAGTTTCATGACAAAATTGCAGGCTAACAATGTTGATGTGTACATAAATGGGCATGACCATTGTCTGGAACACATCAGTAGCACCAGCAGGTATGTTTGTCTTAGCTTGTATATTGATTGAAATAACTATAATTATATCGTACTTTGAACGTTTGATGAGATTGAGTGTTGGTGCAGCCAAATCCAGTTCTTAACCAGTGGTGGTGGTTCGAAGGCATGGAAAGGAGACCTGGATAAGAATAACCAAGATGGGGTCAAGTTTTACTATGATGGGCAGGGATTTATGTCTGTGGAGCTCGAACGATTCAATGCCAAAGTTGTTTTTTATGATATTTTTGGCAAAGTTTTGCATGTTCTGAATTTATCTAAGGGGGTACATTCTGCCATATAGAAGGGTGAATAGTTCCAGCAATGTTTGAGTCAATATGTGATTTTATTATATCCAACCCATTTGTCTAAAGAGCATTGGAGGGCAAGGAATGAAAGAATGGAAAGAACAGAGGAAGTAACATATTAAATCAGCAGCTGCAATGATCATTACAGGAAAGGACCTAAGCTAGCTAGGGAAATTTCAAATTTGTGACTGTAAGTTAAAAATTTTATGTTGGACTGCTTAGATACCTCTACATCTTGTATGCTTAAAAAAGTTGTAGATATTCAATATATGATATGTCCATTTGATACAATTGTTGAAAATAATGCAAGATTTCTCACACTATCAATGAACTTTGGAAATTGGCATAGCGTAGATTACTTTCCGGTGACTTCACCGGCAACAGACCTATTCCCTGGATAGCCTAGTGCCAAAAACTCCGATCACTTTCATCTCACGCGTCCTCTTCTCTCATTTCTCAACTATTCTCTCCCTCATCCGCTAATGCACTTGTTAAGCCCTTTGTAATTTGGTGTTGACTGCTGAATATTATCAGTTGAAGTTAATCGGTCTTCAAATTCCAGCTTTAGCTGAAGTTTTAGGTTAATTGGGGTTGAATGAGATGATTTACTGATCTAGCATTTGAATATGAAATATGTGCTTCAATGGAAATCTTCATTCGTGTCATATTATCCAAACTCTGTTCTGTTCTGGGCTGTAAATTCAAAAAATCCACCCAATCTTTTAGTTGTCATACGTAGCGCTCGTTTTGCATTCTCAAATTTGATCAATATATACTATATATTCTTATTGGCACTTAGAGGCTAAATTTTACTAGCTCATATCTTCACCTTTTTCAGATGGTTGTTTTATATCTAGCATAGTTCTTTCTTCATACTGGTTTGTATATATATATATGCTAAATACTACCTTTGCATCTCCAAGCTAGTTTTGGGTTACTCGTTCAATTAAAATTTGATTCTTTCCGTTCATTAAATATTAATGACTAGTTTGAGTAGCAACTCGTTCGCCTATTTTAATTTGATTTTGCTCCTGACCGAATAAATCTGCACCTGACTACGATCATGATGCCTTTGGATTTATCCATGATTAGGTTGCCTATTTAACTTGTTTCAAATGCATTACCATCTCAATGGGTTCTTTTACATATTTTAAATTTTGTTGGACCATTTGTAGATGACTAATAGAAATATAGAAATTCAGTGATATAAGAGCCTGATTACTTTTCCCTTCCACCGCCTTTAAAAGCATGAGATCCTAACTTTGTTACAGAACAGAGAAAGAAGAAAATACAAGCTGGCGTAATACCCAAGTAACTAAATTTAGCAGTGTAATGCATGCAGACAAGGGTAAAATGGGAAAAACATCATATCACTAATATAAGAGGGCAATTAAAATGTTAGTAGTTGTAAGGATTTGATGTTGATACCAGAAAGGACAAATAAATAAGCAAATATCAAATTTGAAGACAACCTTCCATTCAGTATAGAAAACCCGAAACACTCGCTATATGCAGTTCAATTAGAGAACAATATTTGGGGCTCAACACCAAAGTTACATTCAATTATGCATTAATTCGATCAGTACCAACCGATAACAACTTTTTCCTTGGGAGCATGAAAGTGAGTAGAACTCAGTTTAGGACAAAATGGTACCTGGAGTCCACATAGCTCTCAACATCCCAGAGAAAAGAACCAAAAGTGACAGCCTCTAAAACGAGTCTCTTCAAACCACCAAAGCTAATTTTGATCTTTTCATCTTTCGAAGAATCAATTGCCCCCTCAGGTGTTATAACAATTTCAGGTCTTCCAAACAATGCCTCTGTGTGCTTCTCGATGATGCTGACAGCCTCTTTGGATCTTATTGTTGCATATCTTTGAAGTGTCTCACCATCAAAGGACATCACATAGTTACGCAACCTGGATGCCTTTATGCCATAGTCAAATGCCCCAGGACTCTTGCCACCACCAAGCCTGGTGGGGGCTTCAGGATCAGACACAGCTTGAGAAGGATCTTCTCCAACACTGGGTCTTGTATCATCCATGACGGTTTGCTGAACAATATTCTCTTCTACTGCACTAGGAAGAATTTTCACTGTCTTCTCCAGCTGGAACCGTTGGTCAACCCGCTTAAGAAAGTACCCATACATAACAGATGCTGCATAGACCTGTCCTACCCTGAGTTTGCTGATCTGAGCTACAGAGGTTGAATCACCTAATCGATTCCCTAGAATGAGAGCCAAGTGGTTTTGGATCATCTCATAGGCTTCAGGTGAGTGAAGCTGCTCAAGTTTCCCATCTTCGCTTGGCCATGAATCAATTTGACCAGAAGGATCTGGGTTTATTGAGGGTAATAAAGAAACATTGGAACCCATGAACTTCTGCACCACCAATGCATACAAGATCTCTTCTAAAGCTATTCTCCTTTCATTAGCCTTAACCTCTGCAATTCTTCTGGAAAAGTTGAGAAGCCAATATAATGGTCAAGATTTCACTTCTTTAGAAATACAAAACAATTTGATAGAGCAGCAACAAACAGAGAGTAGACTAAGACCCCCAACACCCCCCCCCCCTTTTTCCTCTTTTTGACTTTGTAGTTACCATTGAAAATACTGAATTCTTTCTTTATTATGATCATTTTTTTTTCTGGGTTACAATTAGTCAAATTCGAATTTGAATTTTAAATAAGTCATTAAATACAATTCAGTAAAACTCCTTAGAAAGTAATTCAATTTTTTTGAAGAGGCAGATTGAATTTGTTGGTTTTATCATTGTGCCTTCCAAGAAATAAAATAGTCTCTCTACATCAAACTCAAAAGTTGCTTATAAAAAATTTAGTCAGATTTGGAATGCACAACAAATTTCAACCTAGCCATAAGACAAATTCAAGAAAAATGACATTCTATTTCATAAAACTTATGTATGAATTAAAAAAAAAGTCAAATTCACACTTAAACCCGGTATAGTAAAGCATTACTGCCCCAAAGGAGAGCCACAGACAGAAAATTATCCCCATCAAACCCATTAGCACGAGTCATTGGCATAACCTAACAAGCCCAATCAAGTCTTCAGTTTCATCTGAATGGGGGTCCATTATATATATGAGAAGATATTCACATACGACAGAAAAGAAAAGTTTCAATATGCGCATTTTATTTAGATTTCACCAATATGCAAGATTTTAATTTCCTGGATTTATCAACAATGAAGCAAAGACACGGTGATGAAGTACAAAAGATTGGATATCATCAATTATGGAACAAACCTGTACAAAACTAAGTCAGTGCCTGAAGCAGAAGGCTCTTCCTTTTGTTTATCAGCATCACGGTCAGTTTGTAGCTGTTCAAGCTGCTGCTCTACTGCAGCAGGCACAAGATGCGGGTGACTTATCAAGATCTGAGAAAGAAACTGCCCAACTGGAGACACTAGCTGAAGTGGACCAATCTTGGTACTTGATTCAGATGACCCTGGCAATGATGATGCGGCTCTAACTACTAAACCTCTTCTACTTCCAACGGTCAATCTCCCACGACCTTGCTTGGGGTTAGACACAGAAATGTGTAACTGCCAAACATAACCAGAAAGAATGAAATTAATCTCCCATGCATGCAACAGCCATATGAGATATGCAACTAAGCTCATTCTGTAGAAGCACACACATAAACACAATCATACGTATTTAATAGCACATACATGCAAAACTTGGATCATGGTTCACGTCTAAGTTTGAACAAACAATTTCAGCCAAATGAAAAGGCAATAGAATAGATTGTCAATCGTCCCAGCCTAGCAAGAACATCTGAAAAAATATTTTGTGCAGGTTTCATATTAGATAACGAACTTTTCTTTTTTCCAGCTGTCACCATGAAAACGCGGTGCAATACAATGTGCTGAACAAAAAATTATTAGAAAACATATTAAAAATTATGCTAATAGAAAGAAGAGATTTAAACAGCAGGCAGCAGCCCATCGAACTTGCTATTGTTATCAAGCATAATAAACAGCACCCACAATCCCACCAAACGTTCATACATACCCAAACCCCCAAAAAGTCATAATCAGAACACAAAAAAGGAAACAGTGATTTCCATACCTTACTAGAGAACTGAAAATTGGAAAGCACCCGCGCGAAACCGGGTCTGTTGGCCGCCAATATGCTCGATCTTCCAAGGTAAAAGGACGGCTTACATGAACCCGCAGATGATCGCACGACAGTGGCTGCCGCCGCCGCCTCCATTTGCAATTCTGCGAAGCCAAGAACCATTGAATTACAGAGAAAAAAGAACGAATCTACCAAAATAGAGCACAAAATAAAAATCAAGACGCACACCTCTGATGAAGTAGCAGAGATTGAATAGAGAGGGTCTGGTTAGAGAGAGAAAATGGAAAATGCTATATTATATATAGGGTTTTGTGGATATGAATGGAGTCTTGAGGGGCGCTAGGGCGGAAATCAGAAGACTTTGTGGCGGCGCGAGAGAATTTTATATAATTTCATAATATGTGGCGGTTTCTCTCTCTAAGACCCGCTAAAGGACAAAGGTTTGAAATTACCACCGGGCCCCCGACCGTGTCCTCCAAATAAAAAGTCCAATTTATTTTTGGTATGAAAGTAATTAAGCAGCTCATTTGTATTAAGGGAAAAAAAACTTACTTTGGCACCTTTTTCATGACAAACAAGGACGGTACCCTTTTAAGTCCAATTTATTAAAATTAAAAAAAATCATAAATTGATAGATCATAGCACACAAAGTATCCAGAATGTAACAAATGTTTAAGGTTTTAATTTGGGGGGACAAAATAGGAGTTTTAATCTCACTTTTTTTTATTTAGACAAGTCAAAACAAAATAAGAGTTTTAATCTCAGATTTTGGAAAAAAGTGTTTGTGCCAAATATGAAGCATATTTTGTTTTGTTTTATATATATTAATATTAGTTTGGATTGATGGTTGGCTCGTTCAAATAGTGTGTACTTGACGTTTGGTACATTTACTGTTTTCTCTGAGGCATCAATTAACCCATTTTCAAACTCCTCTCTCCCACTCTCTGGGAACTCATGTTGACTTTGTCAAAACTTGATTTCCAGACAAGTAAAATGAAAATCACGTGCAGTAACTCCTACCATTTTTTATTGTAAACAAATTACAAGTGTATTTGAAATTAGCCCGTCAAAGATAATATATTAATTCTTTCATTTATAAAATCAAAGAATTAATTGAATCGCTAGTTGATTTTCTCTTAAACGTCTACTTTAGGAGAATATCTCCTGTACGACCGGTGTACTCACACGAGAGGAAGGGAGAGGACCCCACCTCTCGTGAGTATTTCCTTATTTTAGATAACTAAAACTTATAACCCAATGAACTGGGTCCCGATTAAAATCAATTATTTGAGAACCTCAAGTATTAATCTAACGGTCAAACCCCCAAAAAAAAAAACTATTGTGAATATCTTATAGTCGTAGCGTGAATGGTATTGACAGGGTTTTGATAGTCCATATTTGTGCTTTACACAAGGATCGAACTCGTTTTTCAATTAAGAATATAATATGATATTAATTTATTATATTTATAATTAAATTTTAATTGTGAACTTTAAAGATTATTATTATATATAAAATAATAAATTTGTTTTTTTGAATAACGAATTGTATGTTTAACATAATATATGAAACTAATTTTATTAGATAAAAATATATATAATAAATATAATCTTATTAACTAAAATAAAAAATTAACAATAATTTAATTTCTACCTTAACATAATTTTAAAAATAAAAATTATAATCTTATTTGAGTTTTTCTAATGAGAATTATATACTCAATTTTGCTATCTCTAAATAATAATAAAAAGTCAATGGTCAAACAAACACATATATACAATATTATTAGGTATTAATTAATTTCTGTCTTGATGAAGACATAAAAAAAATATTTTTTCACAAAAAATTACAATGTTATCTAGCATTACACATCACAAAATAAACAATACAATCATATATGCTATGGTAGAAAGTAGTTACTTCAACGACATCTAGGTTTGCTTTTTCTACAATGTTTCAAAACAAAGAATTATCCGAATGAATAAAGTATATAATTTAATAGATTTCAATTTTACTTCATGAAATAACTAACTATCAATTGGTTAAATTTTAATTTTCAATATATTAAAATAACAAAGAGGAAATGTTATATTTGGAAATTAACAAATCATTTTAAACCTATAATAAAATTAAAAGGAATGATGATCTCACCAACTAAATTAGCATCTTCTCTTGTTTAATTGAGAATCTCATCAAAATTGACAAAGGAAAAGCCAAAGGAATGGTTGATGTGGGTAAGTATTTTAATCTTGTTCTTAAGTTGAAGGTCAGCTTTGTATACATGCTTAACTGCTTTACATGACTGAGTATTCAAAGCCACACCCAAGTTGAAGAATTCATAAACACTACATTCAATTAATTGACCTTTGATCCGGAGAGTATCTCTAGCAGTCGCTTGGATCCTTCCATCCTATATTACAGAAGAAAAAAAAAAGATAAAAATAATTCACAACAATTTAAAAATAAAAAAAATAGTTTACTATATGAATAAAGATAATACATTCTCATCTAAAAGCACCATTTCAACATTGTCTCTCAATTCAAGTTGAAAAAAATTAGGTTGTTTCCATAACCATATCACTTTAACTTTGATAGTCCATTCATTTTTTGAGGGAGAAAGGTCAACAATAAAATTAATAAGTCAAACCATGATTGCTAAAATGAAGTACAACTAAACAATTAAGCCAAAAACAAATATTAGATTATAAGACTGCTTCAAAAAACCAATAAATATAAAAATATTAGAATAAGCAGAATTATATTGTCCAACTCTAAAAATGAAAATAAAGCTAAAAACTATTAAGTAAAAAGATCATAACTATCACATAAATCATTATTTGAGTTAACTGGTCAAAGTTGTAACGTTAAATTCACAGAAGTAGACTGAAAAATTTGATGGGGAGCAATTTACAGAAGTTAACTGGTCCAAGTTGTAAGTGAAAGTTGAGGTTGTTGATGTTTAATCTACAAATATTGATTTGGAAGATGCAAAAGCTTTTGAAGAAAATGATTAATTTTCTAGTTAATGATCTTGAAAAATCAAAAAGTGAGAATAATATGTGAGAGGTGTTATTTAAAGGGAGTGTTAATGGTTTTTTAGGGGATAAAAAGGTGTAAGTAATGGCCAAGCATAAAAGGACTGATTAAAATTTTGCCTAGGGTTTTTTGAGCATAAAAGTAATTAACAAAGAAATTTGATAATAAAATTTTTTCTGGTGAAGCATATATTTTATCCCTTTTATAATTATCCGTAAGGTTAGATACGATGACTAATGGGGTCCTCTTGATGTTAACCGAATTGGGTCCAATCATATACCTTTTATTACTAAGAAGTTCCATCTCTCATGATTTTTTCAATATATTAATATATATTAACTTCATGAAACAACTTAAACTATCAATTCGTTAAATTTTAATTTTGAATATATTAATAGATTTTTGTCTATATGTTTATTTTTAATATATATTTTTTAATTTTATTTAAATGAAATTAGTCAATTGGAAGATTTTTCCAATTAATTAGTAAATTAAAATATTTTTTCAATTAAATTAAACGTCCCATAAAATCAAATATCTATTAGTCAATTGGAAATTTTCTACAATTAATTAGTAAATTGGAAGATTAATTAAGTCATATTAATGTTGTTTCTTTTTAGTGTTTTTCCATATACGTCATATCAATGTTTTTTCATATTTATAGATAATTTTTTTTCCTTTCCATATTGAAGTTAGTTTTGCAAAATAAATTTTGTTCTGGCCAAGTGTAAACACTAGATTTTGTCCAGACTCAGTAATAATAATAAAAAACGTAATAACAAAATAAAAACATAAAATAACAAAAAATAATAATAATAAAATGAAAAACATTATGAAAAGAAAAAATGATAAAAAAGAAGAAAAAAAAAGGAAAAAGAGAGGGCCCAACATTTTTAGCAAAACAACAGGGAGAGTTCAATCCTACACCAAAAACAGCCCAACAACCATATCCAACCGGAGCCCACCAATTCAAGACCTTGACCCATACCCATTTCCACAAACCGAGTTCAACCCCGGTTCACACCTAATCCTCAAACCCCCTCACCTCTGAAACCCTAGTACCTCACGCAGTGCTACATTTCTCACCCTACATCCTCTGTTCTTTCCCCCCACGCCTGTCCTTTTCTGCTTTTGCTTTAGGAGATGGCCCTTTCCTCTTTTTGCCATGGTCGCAGCTGGACCCATTCTTCCTTCGTCTCCAATGCACTACGCTGCACCACTGAAGGCTTTATCGCGCACCTGTACCTTGGTCTCGCCGTTTTTGGCAACCTCTGCCGTAGCCACACTACACGCTGCGCCACCGACATGCCGTTGCAACACCCATGCGTGACAACTATCCTTACAAGGGCGATTTGTAGCAGTTGGTTGGTTCTGTTCGCGGATTTGTTGCAGAAAGCTACGAGATTTGGGGCTCCTCCTGCGAGTATAAGAATAAAGAGGAGAGATTGAAACAGAGGGGCACCGAAAGCCAACGAAGAGCTGCAGAGGATAGTTAGTTTGAGAGGATCACGGAAGAGAGGGGGACTGAGGGTTCCGAAGGCAAAGTTCAATTCCTTTGGTACGCTATTTCAAGTAAGGTCCAATTTGAAAGGGAGAAGTCTCGGAGAGCGACTAGAGGAAGAAGTCTAGTGTTGTGCAAGCTTAGATTTCAGGTTTTTGCCTATAATGGTTTCATAATTTCCCAAATTGATTATAGCTATATGTAATTGCTATTTAAGAGTGTGTTAGTTTTGTTTTGGTTGGATTTCATTTGAGTTTCGCCTTTTTGCTCTGAATTCATAAAGAACGTGTATGTTTACTGGGATGATTCTGAATTGCACCTAAATGCTCTAATATGGTTTAGGATCTTCATTTTATGTTCTGCTATTCAAACCCCTGTTGATTGTAGGTTTAAGGTGATCATTATCTCCAAAATCAAAGTGATTATACTTTAGATGATATTTTAAGACGTGGGTTGAATGTGGTTCTGGTATATGGATTAGTATCAGTTAGTTTTGATTCCTGAATGGTTATTAGTCTGTTGCTCGGGGGGGGGGGGGGGTTGTATCGGGTACAAAACTTGGTTTTGTTTTGAACAGGAATTG
>JASKGM010071556.1:0-16004 GCA_034509205.1 Ceratonia siliqua
CCCTGTTTGGTTCTGTTTTTTTAAATTATTGTTTAAAAAATTTGTTTGGGTAATGTTTTTATCAGTTATTTTTAAAAATTATTTTTTGAAAACAATAACTAGAAAATAAAAAAATAAAAATAATTTTTTTGTGTTTTGACTTGCTTTTGTCATCTGTTTTTTAAAAAACACAACAAACAACTGATGAAAAATATTTTTACCCAAATAAATTTTTTGTTTTTTGCTATTTTGTAGAACTGTTTTCAAAAACTATTTTAAAAAATAATAAAACAAAAACCATTCCAAACAGCCCTTACTTTTAGGATTTAATAAATATGTAATATATTACATAATTTGTAATTTTAATTAGAACACATTTAAGTCAACCCTTTTTCTTTTTGCTGGATGCTTGATGCTGAACATGGTCCGCTCTGTCTGAATTTTACATATGGATATTTTATAAGAATATTATTTAATGGTTTGCCTGTTGGTCTGTTAATTTGTCCAGTTTTCTGTTATTCATTTGTAAATTCTCGGGTTATAGTATGTCTTGTATAATTGGATTATTTTATTAAATTTTCAAAATGTTCAGCTTCAGGTGACTTTATTGTTTCTTGAGATTGTGGATCCTTGTGGGTAGTGAGGCCTTTGCTATTGTTTTCTCACCCTCCCACGTTTACATGCATAATTAATGATCTTGTGAGGTTGCTTTATTAACGTTTTTTGTAGTTTAATTGGAAAGTTTTATTTCTATGTACAAAGTTCAGGAAAACATGCCATATGATAATAAGGATACTTCCTAGTTGTTATTACATTTTGTCCCACTCACAGGTTTGACATGCACACTCCTTTAGTCCCAGACTGAAACGGTACAATTAGATTACCTATTAGTAATATCACGGTCCCAAAATGATTCTTGAATAAAATTATAGTACTACGGGCACACTCATAGTGCGCCCGTCCCTCATGTATGTGGGTGTGGACTCCACTTCTGTGGGGTGGGACCCACTGTTAGCAATGGGGTCCACACCCATTTTATCACACACCGTTGCACCCAGTAAAGTGTGACGGTAGTACTGTATATTTTTTCATGGTTCTCGATCTTGTTGTACTTTGAATGCAAAAATGATCATTCTCGATCTTGCTGTATTCTGAATGCAAAAATAATAGCACTAAATTCAATTTTATTTTTGTATTTTTTATGACGTAAACATAAAATTTAAAACTCTGAATCAATCATTGAAATTAAAATTACAATTTTTCGTACCTATTCTAATTCTATGATTCAAACGGTAGGATTTGATTAATGTTTATAATTTAATAATTTTTTCATTAAAAATAGTTTTTTAAATTTCTGGGAGGAGAGTTGTGAGGAAGGAGGGGCAAGGCCAGCGATAGGAATAGCATGGACCATGATCGTTCCATTCAATCAATTCAGAAAATGACTTTTGGCCACTCCCCTTTCTCGTGGCTATTATACTATATTGCTCAATAGCAAGAGAATAAAATGATTCTATCTTAAGAAATTCCAAAAATAGAGGATCGCCATCCTGGTCCAGTTTTATAGCAAGAATATGAAATATAACGAAGGGGACAAATTAGACAAAGTCAAACTTAATGGCCTAACTTTTGTCAATTTTAAAAAAGTCCGAGTCTAAAGATTCATTACAAATTTCTATATAAAATGAAGTAGAAGTTAGTTCAACAATTAGGTTTATAACAAATTAAGGTAAAAGTAAAAGGAAAAGAACAAAGTGCATCTTCTATGCGATCTGGATGGGTAACTGTTTAATATCATATGAGAAAAGATAATTTTAATAATTAAATTCATTATATCAGAATCCTCATGAGGCATGGAGTTATATTCCCGTTCTTATCTCTGAATTTTTTATGGGGAGAATTTTCCCCATTCCTATCTCTGCCAGGGTGAACATATCTCAACCTTGTCCCCAATAGGACAATCTCTATGGATCCCCGAATGCGAATGCAGGATATTTTGTCATCCTAAGCCAGATTGTCGGCTTAACCGTTGTTAATTTTATAGGGTTTAAACATAAAGCCTAACAAGTTTTTATATAAAATAAAGGCAGAAATTAGCTCAATGCTTAGGTCTATCACAAATTAAGGAAAAGAAAGGAAAACAATTTGTATCAAGATTCTATGCTATCTACCAGCTTCTGAAGACCTACTCATGCTAATGGAGGATGAATTGTATGGTGTTGAGATCGTACTTGTAGACATGACTTCAAAGAAACCTGAGCCCATTCTGCTGCTCTGAGAATCAGTATCCCTCCAATCAGCAATATCAGGAAGAGGGTCATCAAAGTTTAGATACCTTATCACTTGCTTCATGGTAGGTCTAGAATCTGCTTTGTGTTGAGCACAGAGAAGACCCAATTTCAAAACCAATTCCACCTCGTCCTCAACATAAACTGAGTTCAACTTAGGGTCAATCACTTCAAGAATTTCACCCAGCTGATGATTTTCAACAACCCAATCCACCAAGAAAAAGTTTCCTGAACCAGTGGGTCTCCGCCCACTGGCCACTTCAAGGAATAAAACCCCAAATGCATATACATCCGAGCTTGTAGATGCCTTTCCTGTGCGAGTCAATTCTGGTGCAATATACCCAATTGTGCCAACCACATTGGTTGTGTGTGAAACTTGACCATGGTCATAGAGCCTTGCTAGACCAAAGTCACCTAAACGAGCATTCAAGTCTCCATCTATGAGAATGTTGCTAGTTTTTACATCTCTATGGATCACCACTTGCTCCCATTCTTCATGCAGATATAATAGCCCAGCAGCTATGCCTTTGAGGATATTGAATCTTTGGTCCCAATCTAAAACAAAGTTGTCATTGAAGAGCAGAGAGTCAAGGCCCCCATTTGGAATGTAGTCATAGATTAGAAGTAGATCATTCTTTTGCTTACACCACCCTTGAAGATTGACCAAATTCTTATGCCTCAATCTTCCCAAGCTTTCAATCTCAGCTGCGAATTCCCTCATTCCATGGATTGGGCTGCGCATAATCCTCTTCACAGCAACCTCAGTTCCTGTAGCAGGTAAGACACCTTTATACACAGCACCAAAGCCTCCAACTCCAATTAGCTCACTCTCGTTGAACCCCTTAGTTGCTTGGTGAAGATCTTTGTATCTGAATCTGTGAGGACAGTCCAGCTCCCAGTCCTCAAGAGTCTCAAATTGCATATGCCGCTTATACAAAGTCAGAAAGAATAAAAGAGAAAACAAGATTAATATCAAAGCAGACAAAATGCCAATAGCAAACTTGACCCAAGGAAAAGAGGATGGATCTGTCTCCCTCAATGGTGGCTCCGGAAGCTGGGAAATATTGAGTGGAGGAGCAGCTCCATTCACTGAAAAGCTCCATCCCAGAATGTAATGGGAGCTTGCTTTTTTCCCAGTTGATGCTGAGAAACCAACAAACATGGTTTCCTTTAGAACAGGGTTAAGGCCAACACGATACGATATAAGTGGTTTGGAGGGTCTTGGTAGTGGTAAAGGAGATATTGTCACGTTTACAATTCCCTCTTCACCGTCATAATCTATCCAAGCTTGGACAGCATTAGCTTTCTCCATACTGAAATCTTCCTTTTTAGCATCCGTTCCAGATTCAAAGTAAGCAGCTGGTTCAGAGACAGTTGAGTTCATGCCATTGACATTGACCCCAACATGGTTCCCTTCAGTGTCAGAGTCATTACTTTTGTAGCCATTTACCGTGTCAAACTCGACTGCAAAGATATGATTTGAAGAACTCCCATCATTGGAGGAGTTAAAAAGACCTAGATAATGCTCAGAAGCAGCCCCTGGAAATTTTGTTGAGGGTGCCAAGGTGAAAGCAAGGCCAAACCCACCAGGGCCAGAGGTTGAGGGAACAATTGAGAAAACGAAGGATGTACTAAATGAAGAAGCATTTTGTTGGACTGAAGACTGTGTTTTGTTAAACATTTGAAAGGGTATGTGATAGAATGCATGGCCTACAATATAGTTTGATCTGTTGGTGAGCTTAAGTAAACCAGTGGGTTTGATAATGGATGCTCCTTCTAGTGTTAGATTCCTTTCTTCATTATTGAATCCATGGAAGGAAAATTTGGCCTGTTGATCAGCCTTGGCAGCAACAAGGAGAGAAAGAAAGAGGAGGAAACCAAATGTTGTTGATGCAGAAGCCATCAAATTTTGGGAGCATTAGAATTAAACAATGCTAAGAGATTTAGGCATTGGTTTATGAGAGGTGGATCAATTGTGAGGAAACATCGGTGGGTCAAAGTCACGAACACGGAACACGTAATGGGCAAATTAAGAAATGAATTTGTAAGTCTAAAGACCAATACCCATGATGCGAAGTGTAAACTATCATTGTCTTTAGAGGCTATAATTAAGATCCAAGTTGAGAGAGCAGATGGCCATTCCAATTGCCGTGGTGAATTTGGTTTGAATTTTCTGAGCTTGTAGGCTTGAAAAGCCCATGAGAAAGCGATCATGAAGCTTGCGAGAGATAAGAGCCACAATGACTTGGTACCAAGTCTTGCTTGTTAGGCTGATAGTTATGCGATGGAATAGGACTTGTTTCGCTTAAGACCGTTAGATGCCATTTGCAAGAGGTTTCCTGTTTCTTTTGTCTGTTATAAAGCTTTAAATTTGGAGTGATATTGTAAGTGACCCTTCAATCATTCACATTCACCAGAAACAGCAGATAAAGATATAAGAAGAAACAAAAGGAGAGCCTACGAAGATTCAACTTGAATAAATGCATGGTTCTTTCGAACTGACATGATAACCTCACAATTGGGCTATGACTCAGTTTTTCTTAGAAGTGTTTATTTCAGTTGGGAAAACAACCAATAGTTAAGGCTCATTTCACATGTCACGATTACGTGATCGAAGAGTAGCGAAATTAATAGGATTTTGACACGTTATTCATGAACTAAAAGGCTTATATTTCTTTTACACTTTTAATATTAGTGATTGATTTAATATAAAATAATAATAATAATAGATAATAAATAATAAATAATAATAATAAAATATAAAAAAAATTAAAAATTTTATAAAAAATAATAATCTACCAATCACATTACTCATCTCACTCACGTAACTTTCTACAACTAATAGATGGAGCTCGTATGAAGTCAAGCTAGCCCATTTGCTATTAATTTTTTTTATTAGTATCTAAAATTTTAAAATATATACTTATATTCTTTTTAATTTAATTTATATTAATTTTTTATAAAAATTATACTCATACATTTTTAAATTTTTAAATATTATACTATAATCTCTTTATTTTAAGTTCTTATAAGTATTAATTAATGTTAACATTTTGTTAATTTGTGCTTTATTAAATTATATTATTAAAAATTTAATTAAATAATATTATTCTAGAAAGAAAAGTAATGGTTTAGGAAGTGAAAAGTCCATACCGTAGTGGGGTTTGCTATAGGAGGACCGGCATATGTGGTGGGTGGAAATATTTTTAAAAATATTTTTAGTAGTATAGTAGTATTGTATTATTGTTATTTATATTTTATTATATATTTTATTTTTAAATTATTATTAAACTAATTATTAAAATTTTAAAAAATATTTATAATAATAGTTTTCAATTTTTTATTATTATAATAATACTAAAAATATTCTCCACATAATGAAAGTCCACTAAGAAATCTGTTTGTAGAATTGGACATTAGAAAATAATTGTATCTGGCACATTAAAGAGTTGTATTTTTATTGACCAAAAGAAAAACCGAGTTGGCTTTTATTTTATTGATTACAATGAAATAGTGTTCAAGATAATTTATATGACCTTAATGAATTCATGATGATACATGATTAATTTACCATGGAAAATATTGAATATCTTGGGCTAAACTCAATACATGATTTATTTTTTTTAATTTATTTGGTTTTGACTGAGATTTGAACTCACAATCCTTAGTGGAGATTATAAAAATAAATTAATTAAAGTGCATGTATATATAAATTGACTCAGAATTATTTTACTGAAATTTCAAAAAAAAAAAAGTAATGCAAGTGAAAGGGTCAACAAATTTCAGTTGACATTTTGTTAAGATCTTAGTCTCCTTCATGTGTTGTATTCTGTGGGTCCATACTTGACTTAAAATGGGCCCATTTAATCATAGTATAAGCCCAAATCAGAATAACACAATAGACACAAATTGTAAGGGTGCCTTTAGTTTTAGAAAATATATTTTTTGTTAATTTTTTCTTAAAAATAATTTACTTTTGAATTCTTTATTTTTGTTTTATAATTTACTTGCTTTCAATTTTAAAGGGTTGCAGATCTTCTGCACTTATTTTCATAACTGATTATATAATTATTACATAGTTTATCTATAAAAATAAATTAATATTTTGATCCTTCAAATATATCATTTTTCAATTAAGTTTCATAAAGTTAAACTCTTTTAATTGGTCCTTCAAAAGTTGATTATACTCTAATTTCGTCTTTTTATTAGTTTGATTAACTAGGAACTGATGAAATTATTGTCACTAATAAAGAAGTAAATCTTTTGCACTTATTTTTATTATATCTTTTGTAAATGTATGTAATTTTGAAAAATCCTAATTATTTAAGTAAATGGGAGACGAAATTAAAATAAAATTAATTTTTGAATGACAAAAGACACAATTGAAAAAAAAATATTGTTTTAAATAAAAAATGAATTGAACAAATTTTATCCCTCATAAAATTCATATAAACCACACACTTCGTTGTACCAACTCCCTTTTCTTATAATATTTTTGTCCCTCTTTCATTTTTCCTTTTACATTTGATTTGTGAGACTTTGTGGAAATCTTCTTTTATGAGAAAAACATTATTCATACAGCACCAGACACACAAACTACGTATACTCACTGGTTAACCAGACACTTTGATATTGTTGATGCCAAAGTTAATTAGCTCATTAAATAAAAGCCAAATTTTATTTAATAAGAAGAAACGAACCTAACTTTAGCATAATCCTGTACTAGCTACTTCTAAATTCTCAGTTGATTCCAGTTCCCAAATGGTTTTAAATACCAATTAACATATTCTAAAACAATACTTTGTCATGAATATCTTTAGAGTTTGCATGATCTTCACGTAAACTCGTTGGTTTTCACGCTTTGGCTGTTTTGCTAACCTTATCTTATATATATATATAACACTCTACACCAAAGAGTTAGCCAAATGATTAAAGAGGCGTGTTCCTTAATTAATTATATTTAGGTTCAAATTTTAAACTCAACATGACCAATGTAAAACTGTGTCTTTGAAATTATCCCAAAAAAGACTCAATCTTAATTAACACTTAAGCTAACTCAAGAATATCATTTACCAGACAGATATATTATACTGTTTTGGTTCGTACAATCCTTCGTAGTACATATTATTACTGCCTTATATGGTCCTAATTCCTAAATCATTATATAAGTAGTACACGCTAGCCGCTACGTTTAAGAATATAGGACGAAAGTTCTAAAGAAAGAGCCTTAACGCAACTTTATTATATTCAAATATGAATCTAATATAAAATTCAGGATTTATTTTGGTCCAATCTTTCGGTATAGATTAATGTTGGTGATCTTGACTAACGAAATTAACTAGAAAGGAAAATAGTAATTATATAGTGTGTTTTAACTCTTGATTGGTGATTAGGAAACCATGTACTATAGATGTCTAGTTTTGGAAGCATGCACAAAGGCCAGAGAGCAAATAAGTAGGTACAATAATAAATCTCTTTGTTTTTCTTCGATTAGATTATAAAGGAGGATTGGACTTAAGATATCATGTAAAATATTCAACACCAATTGTAACTTATATAATTACCCACAAAAGTTATAATAAAATAGAATGTTAAACATAGTTATATATATGACCGAGAATCAATTGACATATATCGGGTCAATCAAAATCAATTTTACATAATTGCATAACTTTTTGTAAAATTGAGTTTTTCTCAAAATCTACTATGAAGACTATACACACAAAATTTTGTTCTAATTCAGAGTTGTTTTATATTTTATCAATACATTAATTATAAGATTGACGTGCAATATAATGTTTAAGTAAATATAATAATAAATTATTTGATCGTATTCTTTATTACCATTCAATATCAAGATGGTGATTGCTTTAATTTCTATGATTGAATCAATAAAATTCACCTAATTAAATGAGATATTGAAATATATAAACGTATAAATTTTACACCAGTGTCAATTGGTCATTTCTTGTAATTATATACATAATTAGTGAAATTCCATATGGGTATAGATAGAAAAATGAGGTTCTATTCCTCTCAATGTAAGCTTAATTATTGACTTAAGTTTTGTGTGGTTTGAATTTGAACCTTCGTATCATTTCAATTCTTAATCCAAATATTCTAAAGAAAACTCAAAAAAATGAAAACATATGAGTTGAAAGTGAAAGGAAACGAATATGAGAACATTAAGTATTCGTTCACTTAAATTAACACAAATTATTTAAGAGCAAGTTATTCATTCTTTGGCATTATTTGAAGAAATTATTTTTAAAATATCTTTAATAATAGTTCGTTCTCTTGAACAGATCCAAATCGTTGTAACTTGTAAGCGTTAATTAATTAATTAATTAACCCATATATTTTAAGGAAATAACCTGGTCAAGAAGTCATCTTCATGCAAATATCTTAAGGCTATTAATGATCTTCACGTAGAATCCGACAAATTATTATGAGTTAATTATTTTTTAATTAATATTTTCAAACGTATAGACATTTTTGAACAGTGACTCATGAGTTTTATTTTTTTAGTATATCAAATAATTTAATAACAGTATCTCATAATTATAATACTAGAAAAAATATAAAATTTTATAATATATTGTTCTAAAATAAGGTGTCTTTGGAGACATGAACTTGATCAATAGAATTAATAAATTAATGTAATCCCCCATAAGATTTTAATGCATAGGTTAATTTACTGCATAATTAACACTTCTATATCTTCCAAAAGAGTCATGAAATAGTACAGAAGTTGAAGTTCCAATGGCAGAGGGTTAATGCAACTTTATTATATTGAAATGAATCTAATCAAGTTGAACAAGTTTCACATCAGATTTCAATTGATAATTAGGCATTAAAATTGGTATATCTTCATTGATTTTTAGGTATACTCTTTCTCTTTATTAATATTTTAAAAATTTACGTGTTCTGATGTGTCAACTTGCCGTTGAAAATATTCTGTCTATTAGACAATTTGAGAAGCACAAGACTCAAAACTTGTTTTAGTTGTCATTCCTCAAATTATCTTTTGCCTATATGTTACAGATTTCATTTTAATTAATTTTCAAAGAATTTGCATTTGAATTTGATAAAGTTTTATATAAATTAAACCTTAATTCAAGAATATCTATATAATTTAATTATTTGAATATTAACATTAAGCTCACATTCCAATTCTATCTATTATTCCAACATGCATGCTCCTTTTATATATGCTTTCCATAAATTTGTTTTAAATTTTGTAGAACTTTGATACATGCTGTAATTGATCATCGATTAAATGTTTATTAATTAAAAGGTAATAATTAGTTCAATTCTCTTCTCATATATATTTAAAAAACCTTAATTAAATTCTCACTATCCAAATCATATTATATATCATGAAAAAAGAAGATAAAGTCATATGTAAGTGTCTCAAATTAATATTAATATTGACATCTCAAGAGATTGGCCTAGCTAGTAATAATTAAAGACAACTATATATGTTATGTATAATTGTTTGTAAATTTTTTTTATAAATTTTTTAATCATGTAATGAATTAATGATTTATATATGATAAGATACTATAAAGAAGAATTATGAATATTGAGGGATGTTGTTCTTATCCAAATAATTATGCATTAATTAGAAGCAAGTAAAGACAGGAAGAAAAGGTTAAGAATATAGAAATAGATAAGAAATTAAATCACTCATACGCGTAGTTGCCATAGAAATATCCACTTTTTGGCGTTTGTGTTGATCTATTACAAATTATTTAATATCATAATTAAGTGAACAAGGCATATATAAAATAGCATATCCATATTGAATTATATAAGGAGAGGACAACCTAGCTTATTTTAATATATTTTTTCTACGCTTCTTCATTACTAAACAGTGACATACATGCATGTATTATTTCTATATTTGATTATTTATTAAAAAGTTGCAATCACTAATTAAAAGTTACAATATATTGAAAAAAAAAACAAGTTTTACTAACAATTATTGAGAGAGGTATACAAATATAATATATTGGATTTGAATGCCAACTTTTAGGTTTAAATATATATTTCGTTTTTCAATTATATATAAAGGTTCATTTTTGTCTCCTAATTTTTTTTATATACTTAATTCCATGAGGATTTCTAACAAAATATTTTAGAATAAGATAAGACATCAAATAACAAAATATTGAGAATCTAACATTATCATATTTTTGAATATTTAATATATTATTTTATATGACTTTCAATTGTAAGATACCAATATAAAATATATATATATATTCCCAGCATAGCAACTTACCAGATGCCTCTTGAGAGAAAAGCATTTTATGAAAGATAATCTATTCAAATCAATGAGATAATGATCATTGGAATGAATATAGGGTTGAATTTCTACATCATTAAGGTCAAGTGAAACGTAATTGGGTTGAAAAGACATGAATTATTAACTAACTAATTTATTGATTATAATATCAATTGAGTAATTAATAAAGGGTCTATACCGTATAAAAGAAGCCATTGCCATAGAAGCTGCCAAGAGCACCAGAGGAAGACTTGGGCTGGCAACTTTGGAGGAATAAAACTCTGTTGAAAATAAAGTGGGTGAAAGTGATTGGTATTTTGACTATTTCCTATCATCAAAAGATAATGATTGGGTAATAATTATTTTTAAATTTCTCATAATAATATTATATAAAAATGTTATTTTCATGCTATTTTAAAACTATTTAAAATATTAAAATAAAAACTAAATATTATGAAATACTATTTAAAATATACAGTATCTTTGAATACTAAAATTATCCATCTTTTCTTCTATTATATTGTTCTTCTTTTCTCTTCTCTAGCTACTCGGTTTGATTTGTCTTCACATTGTCCTCCATGTGGAATATAAATTGTGATCAAGAGACCACTAAGTACTTACCAAATCAATTCCAAACAGAGTTTCCTCCGCTGCAACTGTAGAAGCAACTGGAGAAGACGATGCAGCCTGAGATTTTCCAGTCCTCCTGGTCATTCCACGATGACATAAGCTCAGTTTTTGATCAAGTTGATAGCTTTGGCTTCAATGTAAACGCCCATGTGAACGATTGTGGATTCAATTCTCTGTTCAGCAGTACAGAGGAAGCTTCTGAAGTTTCCTCCATCCCTTTTTCTTCTATCACGTTCTCTGAAGATCAGTTCCAGTATCCACTTGGTGAAGATGTCTTGCAACTCCCATCATTGATGGAGGATTTCTCCATGGATTTGGATCCTTTTGATCCCATTTTGAGTGCCCAGATTATGGGTATTCCTGGATACCCAGAAGAAAGTCAGGGAAGCTTTCCTTCACAAAACTTGTCTTCGGAGGGAAGAGAAGATGCCTGGAGTCCTAGCCCATCCATGAAATCAGAGTTATCCACAGTTCAACCATCACCGACCTTACCACCAGAAGATATGGAAATGGATAATCAATTCATACTTCCACATCTACTGGAGGAGTATGGAGAAGCCAGAGATCAGGGACAAAATGCACTAGCAGAAGTAATCTTGAGATGTATGAGCCAGAAAGTTAGCCCACAAGGAGAACCTGTGGAGCGCCTAGCATTCCATTTATCCCAAGATATCACGGCTCAGGGAGATTTTCTCAAACAGGAGGCGTGCAAGAATTTGGAGCCTGCATTTAAGGCATTCTACCAAGGCCTCCCACATGGAAAAGTTGCTCACTTCACGGCAAACTCAGCAATTCTTGAAGCTATACCTGAGGATTCAGAAGTGATACACATAATAGACTTCGATATGGGAGATGGGGTTCAATGGCCCCCAGTGATAGAGGCCACTGCTCTCCAGCACAAAACATTGAAATTAACATCAATTAAAAGAGTTGCAGTCGAAGAAAACCCTGAATGTATTTCCACTCCATGGAAATCAGAGGAAACCAGAAAGCAGCTCCTTGAACATGCAAGATCCTGTGGTCTAAAGTTGAAGATAGAGGAAAAGGAGATAGAGGAACTGGTTACAGAGCTTAAGAAATTGAACAAAAGGTGTGGAAGGGGGAGTGGGAGGAGAGAATTTTTAGCCTTTAATTGCATGGTGGGTCTTCCACATATGGGGAGGGAAAGAAGAAGAAGACAAGTCATGGAGTTTCTAAGGGTGGCCAAGAATCTAATCAACGGCACTGGAAACAGGGGAATCATCACATTCGGTGATGGAGATACCAGTGAGAAACTGAAAAATTGCTTGAATTTCAGGTCATTCTTTGATGGGAATTTGATGCATTACCAGGCTTTATTAGAATCAACTGAATCAAAATTTCCAACTCGTTTCTCAGAAGCAAGAACTGCCATTGACTTCTTATTTGTGGCACCTTATATCTCCTCTCTGGGTTGGTTACAGAAGTGGGAGGAATTGAGAGAGGATTGCCATCTTCAGGAAGAGATTTATGGCTTAGAGGGTTTCAGATTGAGCAAAGGGACTTTAACGGAAGTGAGAGAAATGTTGAGAGGAAGTGAAGGTTCATATCAGGCAAGGATTGAAGGAGAGAATGGAAATGAAATGGTTTTGGAATGGAAAGGAACCCAGCTAGTAAGAGTTTCAACTTGGGGAAATTAAAGCCAGAGAGGGAAGAAGAGCACATTTTCCAATTTCTATGTAGATGTTCCAATTAAATTTACAGAGACAATAGTTACAATTTGATTTGTACAGTTTCAGTATGCTCATTTGTAAAGGGAAAAAAATGTTATGCTCATAATTTTAAAAGAAATTTGGTTAAATTGAAATTTCAATTATATAATACAATTTGTTGTCCAGTCAATGGTGACTTTAATTCTTGCAATTTACTTAATAAAAATGTGAACAAAAATAAATTAAATTAAATTAAAATAATATGAAATTAGAATTGGGAGAAAATAAAAAGAGAGAAATAAAAATTACTGCATTTAAGTTTGTCCAAAATTACCAATATTTAGGGTGTGTTTGGTTTGAGTATTTCCTGTTTTCATTGAAGGAAACGAGAGTGAAAAATTGTTTGGTTAAATATTTAGAAAACATTTTTTTGAAAACGTTTTCAAAATTTCCTGAAAACTTGAAAACAGCAAAAAGATGTTTTCAGTATTTCCTATTGAAAATTTTGAAAACACGGTGGCAGGATTGTAATTAAGTTAAAAAATTTTGAAAAGGCGGTGGCAATCTGGTAAATATTATGAAAACAGGGGCCCTAAGTGATCGTCGTTGAAAGACATTTGATGAAGAGCCGGTCCTTGGCTGCCCTATCCCTTTGTCTTTCTTGTATCTGCCTTTTGATTCACGCTCATTCTCTCTCGCTCACAATCTCTCCTGCTCGAGCGTTCTCCTCGGCTGCTCGATCCCTTTGTCTTTCTGGTAAGTGCTCATCGTTTTGTGGGTTTTCTAGTAGTTAGTACTAGTACCTCTTTCATTCTTGCTAGGTTGGTGTTCCCACTTCCCCACACGTTGGAGCCTTCCCCTTTTTCTCCTCTTCTAAACCGCCCATCTATATTTGGACCTGTTTGCTAAAATTGTTGTATCCCCCACCACAGCGTTGAAGATGATTGGCTTATTTTTTTTATTTTCTTTCAATCTTATCAAAGATATCTGCACATTGGGCTGGGCATAGTGCCCTTAGTTATGAAATATGAATCCTGTTAATTTCATGCTTCAATTTATGCATACCTTGCATGTCGTTGAAATTTATTGACTCCATATCTCTGTCTTTTCAGTGTATGGAAATTGTCCTTCTGAAACTCAGTTAGCGGACTGGGAGTTTACTATATCTCAACATTCAGCTTTACCACAAGGAGTTTTGGTGAGCTTTTCTGCTATCTAATTACTCTATCTCTGGATTTTTTATTCCAAAATTCTATCTGCTACCTTTTAGTTTCAATTAGTGGCAGGTTTTAGATTTATCGATTATTCATACTACTGTTTGAAACTTAATATGCCAGTTGGATTATATATCAGTAACTGGAATTCCTGGAAGCATCTTTATGGTGCCTCTAATGGATTAAAAAAATGTTTTGGTTTCCTGATATATTGTTGAAGTTATAGAGAAATCTACTTACAATCCTGAAAGGTTGTCAGATGTATACCATGAAAATCAAAGAGGTGTTTGTTTGAATTAAGGCTGTTTGACCACCGATCTAATGCAACCAATTTCAGACATTCTTCTATTTGGTCAAGTTACTTCAATTGTGATATATTAATAAAATATGTAAACAATATATTTTATCAATAGTATATTATTATTATATATTAAATGTTAAATATTGTTAATGTTATAGTATGTAAAATATTAAGTATATTAGAAATATATTTATTTTATACAATTTACACCAAGGATCTTTAAGCGTAGAATGCTTTGTAAAGCAATGAAGAAGACCATATTTGATCATATGGACACTAGCTTTCACTAAAGTCATCAGAGTGATGATGTGGAGCTACGAAATGCACCACACAATAAAAGCCATTTTGACTAGCTTTTATGGTATAAATTGGTCTGTTATAGTGTTTCTCCGAGACATAGGCGCAGTTCAAAACAAAGGAATAACTCATAGTAATTTTCTGCTATCCTAAGAATAATTTAACAATCATAGCTTTCACCTTTCTCAAATGTGATTGTCTTCATTCTCTTATAAATAACTTATGATAATTTTTTCTTTCTACATAAATTTTTTCTTTCTACAGAACTCTTAGAGCTAATTCCATAACAAGATCTTTACTGGTACTTTTATTATTTTTAAAATGATATTTGATTATTTTATGAAAATATGAATATACCACTTTATTCTTGTTTTTAATATTTTTCACTCTTAGAGAATGATTGGTTTGCTAAGTCAGCTGTTACTGCAGACTTTAGGATCCCTAATTCAAAGATTATTGTAAACTAAATTAATAGTTTATTGTGTTTTTTTAATCTAAAAAACACACATCTTACTCTACATAATCTGGGAGACATTGCCTTTACAAAGACATTCAAAGCAGAGAAGTTTGAAAATTAAAAGAAATATAGAGAGAACCTCATTTAATGAGTGACATAAATCTTCATCTCCCAATGATGTATACATAGTCACAACTGTGACATTTTGCATGAAGCAACCCTGATGTAACAAAAATAGAAAACATAAACTATTTTAACAGTGTGTGTGTATGTGTGATGAGGGGGGGGACACAGTCACACAAGGAGATAGCTTAGCATACATATTATTCACTGTTCAAGAAGACTTAATGGATGGCATGAGAGAGCAGCTTTGAATAGGTTAACTTTAATACAATTATTATCACTAGCATAAATTAGCCTACAAAATTAAGATTGACAAATATATGATAAAATTATTATCACTAGCATAAATTTTTAGACATAAGAGGGCATTTGTAGAATATGTCACACCTACAGAAGACTGATTAGAAGGGTTAAAAAAACAGGACATTTTTAGACATAAGAGGGCACGTTAGACAAAAACCTGTAATGCAATGAACCATTCTTCCTTTGTGTCAGCAACGATTGCTGCAGGTTCTTCCCTTACATGTCCAAGCTTTGCTAAACCCGTGGCAAAATTGCAAACAGCTTCAAATGCTTTCGCATATGTCAACCATTCATAGTCTCCCAAATGAAGCCCACGTCTTTTCATATTCTTAGAATTCTGAAATATAAGAGTAACGACAATAGGAACTAGGACACTGATGCAGCCCACAATGACCACGTGGCTTTGACCTTCATAGGGAGATATGACCGCAGGAAGCCTTAGTGGAGTGTTG
>JASKGM010071567.1:0-16004 GCA_034509205.1 Ceratonia siliqua
GTTTATCAACTTTATACAGAATTAATGCAAATGAATCAATAATCAACAATTACGAATAAATCCTATCCAACTTTGTCATTAAAACATTTGTCAACAATCTCCCCCTTTTTGATGATGACTACAAAATTAGAAATATGCAATTTTGTTAAGAGAAATAATTCAATAGGTGAGGATCAGAGCAAGAGCACTTACCTTTGTTATTACTTAAGAGCAAGTAAGATGAATTGAGCTTACTAACTTTCCCAGAGTTTGTGCATACTTTCAAGTATATTTAAACATACTCTACATTTTCTTGCATTCTTAAGGAATAACACATATATATTCGAGAGTGCATAAACTTATTGCATATGTATATTTCTCCCCCTTTGGCATCACCAAAAAGGAATGAGAATCTAAGATCTTAAGAGCACAAGTAATTCATCATGGTTAACACAAATATAACCAATTAGCATAATTCAAGTAAGTTTAAGCAAGTTCGAAAAGAAAAGTAACAAACTTAAAAACATCCCAGCTAGTCTTAGAAAACTATTAGAGAATTGAAATCTAAGATGCATTATCAGATTCGAGTAGAGGATTCTCTAGGTTTCTAGAATTGATTTCAATAGGCAGGATGCTGTGAAAGATTGATTTTGTGAAGAACTCTTTCGATCATCTTAGACAAGTCATGGACATAATGCTTCATTTCAGTTATCTCAAAGTTTATGTCCAAAGCATAATTCCTCATCTCTTTCCCTTGAGTATGAATAGCATCAGCAAGAGTCTCAATCTTGGCTTCCAGCAAAGAGTGAAATTCTATCTCAGTTGTAGTTTGTTTCCCTTTTTGCTTGATCAACTCTGGAGGGAGGCTTTTCATTGAAGGTCTATCAATAGTGTTTTTTTTACCTTCTGAGTATCAACCTTGATAGATGGTTTTGAGATATTTTGGTTCACTTGCAGTTTTAATTGTTAAGGAGGGACATCTGGAGTTACTTTCATCCTTCTTTTTTGACCAAAGGAATTTATTCTTCTTTTTCCTCATCTTCTTCTCCAAACATAGTTGTAAGAACATTCTCTCCATAAATTTGTTGAATTTCATCTTTCACTACTTCTGCAGATACTTCTTTAGTAGGGTTGGAGAAGATGTCAAATTCAGTATCCATACTAAGAACTTCATCAGTTAAGATCATACTTAGAGACTTCTCATCTTGTGTTTCTTCACTATTATCAAACACTTCAACCAATTCATCATTCTTATTTGGATCTTTCTTCTTTTGAATGAAAGGAATCCTCATTGATTTCCTGGTTGGAGGTTTCTGAATGGTTTCTTCTTCTCCTTAGCAGAACTTTTCTTAACAGATACATTAGGGTTCTCAGATGATCCTTCTTCTTCTACTTCTTCTTGACCAGCTTTTTGTTGTTGTGCTAATTGTTTCTTCTTCATCTGGTATCTTCTGTTATACTCTATTTTTCTTTCTTTAATTCAGCCTCTAGTGCAGCAAATAATTTGTGACCTATGACTTGAGTTTTATCCTTTGAGGGACTTTAATCTTAGCCTTTGCAATCTTCTGAGTGCTAGAAATTCCTCTATCAAATTTCTCCCATTTTCCTCCATGCTTCCTTATTCCTATGTTCAGAATAAGTCTTTCATCATAGTTGGCTTTATTTGAATCGGTTTTAAAGAACATGGGAATAAGAAGTCTTTCATCATCGTTGGTATTGTTTGAAGCAATCTTAAATCATATAAGTGAACCTACTAGACTGTCTTTCTCAAAACTTAGGTTTGCATAAAATTCCTTTATCAGAATAGGATAAATGTTGACTTCAATCTTAAAGAAAATTTTCCATCCAATAGATTCTATCCATTGAAAAATTGTAAATTTCTTATATGAAAATAAATCTAGGTTTACTTTCCTTGTGATTGACTATCATTTGTGCATGAATTTATTCTTATATGCTTCTTTATCTCTGAAAGTCTTCGAAACACTTATCGTTACCTTTTTCCTTGACCAAGTGTCTTCAAAGGTTCTTTGCTCGAGTCCATATGAAAAGCCCATTTTGAGAATGCACAGAAATTTTCTTTGAATGGGAACAATAGAGTAAAGGTTCTAAAGATTGAAGATGGTAGGAGGACAAAAGGCGATTTCAAATGGGACACAACAATTTAAGGGAGTTGAGGGTTTCAACTGGTGAGATGAAGTTTTTTGAAGGCAGTTGAGACTTTTGAAATGTTGAGGGAATGGTGGAAACTAAAGGGTTGGTTATATTAAAATATAACAATGCATTTTAAAAAACTATGAGCAGGGAATAATATAACCATGTTTCAAAGCAGTGACCCCACTCATATAAAATTAATAAGTGCGTAAGAGATAAGTTGAGTAATCTTACCAGATTTGAGCAACCAATTCTTGTCAAAACATATGATCAACTTGAGGCATAACTTACAAAGGATTTAGCATGCCAATTTCTCTAAGGATGAACAGGAATCTTTCTTCACTTAAAGGTTTGGTGAAGATATTTGCAAGTTGATTGTTAGTATTAAAAAATTCAAGATTGATATTACCTTTTGAACATGATCTTTGATGAAGTGATGTCATATTTCTATGTGCTTAGTTATGGAATGCTGAATCAGATTATTGGATAAGCTTATAGCATTCATGTTGTCACACTTTATGGGAATGTTTTTGAATATTAGACCAAAGTCTTCCAACTACTCTTCATCCAAAATATTTGAGCACAGCTACTACCAGTAGTTACATACTTAGCCTCTGCTATTGAAAGAGCAACCGAGTTTTGTTTCTTACTATGCCATGAAATTAAGCAATGGCCTAAGAATTGGCATGTACCACTGGTACTTTTTCTATCAATTTTGTTTCCACTAAAATCAGAATTCGAATAGCCAATTAGCCCAAAATATTTATTTCTAGGATACCATAAACCCGAATTATGAGTTCCAACCAATTACCAAAAAATTGTTTTCATAGCACTTAGGTTAGATTCCTTAGGATCCAATTGAAATCTTGCACATTGACACACATTAAAAGCAATGTCAGGTGTGCTAGCAGTTAAATATAGTAAGGAGTTGATCATACCTCGATATAACTTTTGATCCACTAATTTTCCTTTGTGATCTTTTTCTAATTGTGTTAAGCAACCCTAGCTCCCTAGTGTACTTTGCTTGGTTGATGAAAATTCCTTCTTAAGATTACTTTATTTGCAGTCTAAGGAAGAATGACATTTTACCCATCATGCTCATATCAAATTCGCTTTTCATTATATTAGAGAATTCCTTGCATATTAACTCATTAGTGGAGTCAAACAAAATATCATCCACATAAATTTGAATAATCAAAATATCATTATTTGTGATTTTTGTAAACAAGGCGGTATCTAGTGCTCCTCTGGAAAAACCATTTTGAATAAGAAAAATGCTTAGCCTTTCATATCAAGCTCTAGGTGCTTGCTTTAAACCATAAAGAGCTTTTGTCAATTTGAACACATGATTTGACAAATCAGCTTGCTCAAAACTAGGTGGTTGCTTAACATAAACTTCTTCATTTAAGAAACCATTTTGGAAAGTACTTTTAACATCCATTTAGAATAGCTTAAAACCTTTAAAACATGCAAAGGCAAGAAGCACTCTAATATATTCCAATCTAGCTTTATTTCATACCCTATTTCCAGCTTCATCAAGCTTGTTTCTGTAGACCTACTTGGTACTAAAGGTTGAATGATGTTCAAGTGTAGATACCAGTGTCCAGACTTCTCTTTTTTCAAACTGATTGAGCTCTTTTTGCATAGCTAGTATCTAGGGTTCATCTTCAAGGGCTTCTTGAATGTTCTTAGGCTTTATTTGAGACATGAATGTTATATGGTTCATGCTTTTGTGTTGAGCTCTAGTTCGTACTCCTTGAGATGGATCACCAATTATAAGTTCAACTAGATGAGCAGGAAGATTCTTCCATACCTGATTTATTCTGTTGGACATTTCTGTCTGCTCATTTTTGTTGTCAACTACTTCTGCCTGACTAGTTTCTATCCTCTAAATATTATTATTAATTTCTTCAGGCTGCTCGTTTTGCTTATCATTAAGGCTCAGATTTTGCATTTTGAACAAGATTCCTTCATTGCTTTCTTCTTCATCTGAAGATACTTTATTCTAATGACTCAAAGAAGAAAAGTTGACTCATCAAACACAATGTGAATAGATTCTTCAACAATTCAAGTTCTTTTGTTATATACTCGGTATGCCTTACTGGATGTGGAATATCCAAGAAAAATACCATCATCAGTTTTTGCGTCAAACTTTCTGAAATTTCCTTTATCATTATTGAGGATGAAGCACTTACAACCAAAAGAGTGAAAGTAGCTAACATTTGGTTTTCTTCCTTTCCATAGCTCATAAGGGGTCTTCATCAAAATTGGTCTTATCAAGCATCTGCTCAAGACATAACAAATTGTGTACATAGCTTTAGTCCAAAATGCTTCATGAAGCTTGCTTTCACAAAGCATAGTTCTTGTCATACCTAGAAGAGTTCTATTTTTTCTTTCCACTACTCCTTTTTGCTGTGGAGTTCTAGAAGTAGAAAAATTGTGATCAATTCCAAGGTTTTCATAGATTTTTAAAACATTTGTTTTCAAATTCTCCACCATGATCACTTCTTATACTCTTGATAAGATTAACCTTTTCAATCTGAATTTTCTTGCAAAACTTTTCAAATGTTTTGAAATTTTCATTTTTATGAGCAAGAAAAAAAAACCCAAGTAAATCTTGAGAAATCATCAACAATGACTAGACCATATATTTTACCACTCATACTTTGAGTTATACTAGGGCCAAATAATTTCATGTGTAAAAGTTCCAAAGGCTTTGTTGTAGAAACATGATTTTTGCTTTTGAAAGAAGACTTAGTTTGTTTTCCTTTTTGACAGACTTCACAAACATGATTTTTCTCAAATCTGATTTTTGGTAAACCAACAATCAGATTTCTATTTACAAGCTTTAGAATCAAATGCATACTAGTATGCCCAAGTCTTTTGTGCCATGAGTAATTTTCATTTACGGTAGATGTAAACGCTCGATTTTGTTCGGATGACCCTTGAAATTTTTGTGTTTAATAAATTTTTCTCAAAAAAATAATGATAACAAAGAAACTAAAATAAAAAAATAATGATAGTAATAAAAAATGAAATTAAAAAAAAAAAGAGGGCCCAAGGGCCATTTTTCGCAACTCAATGGGTATTAAACAAAAATTCTGATCCAGCCCATGCCTCAGCAGTCTAGCCCAATACCTAACCTGGTCTATAACCCACCCATTTCCTCATAGACCCGTAATGCCCCATCTCTTTCTTTCTCCCATTATGACGACAACCCTAAAGGAGGCACCACCAGATCCTGCATAATTCTTGCCCAAATCCTTAGGCAATCTCCTTCACTGATAAATCCTAGCTGCGACATTCCATCTCTGGTTCCTTCATATTCATGCAGCGCATTTCGTGGTTTCCTTCTTAGATTTCTAGCAACAATCATGATTATATTTGAGAGGGTCTCCTTTCAAGGAAACCCTAAATGAACTTACCCTTTTTGCTTCATCCAACTCCATGATTGTAGGGATTCGAAGACTCTATTGAGAAAGGCAAAAAGGAAATTCCAAATCCAATTACTCAGCTTTCCTTTAAATTACACCGTGGAAAAGGGATTTGATCAGGGGAATTGATTCAGATTCTTGACTATAAAAAAAATAGAAATTGAGCATCAGATAGGGGGAGGACCAAGAATTTAAAAAAGTACAAAATTGAGAGAATAATCTGAAATTAAGAGTGAATATGAGAAATAGGAGGGTTCGAATTTCTTGGTAAGCTCAGGGGATTCAAATAAGAATTATGGATTCTTGGGGTTGTTAGCTTACATCTAGTTTAGGTAGGGCACACTATCTCTGTTAGCTACCATTCAAGGTTTGAATATGATATCAATCTATTCTTGGAGTTTATTAATTGGGTTAATGGTTGGTTTGTCTGTTTCTTACTGTTCCTTTTCATTGGGTTATGAAATTTATGGTTTGACATGGATTAATTTATTCTAGTATAAACCCCATTTATGTTTTGTGTGTTTGTATAATTTCTTTTACTCGGTTGGCCAAATTTGATGCTTCATACCAAACCCTAAACTTATAGCTGTTTTGTTTTAGTTTGGCCTAGTTATCCCATGGGCACATTTCTAACCCTGGATTTCTAGAATTCATTATTCTATAGCAGATTTAGAAATCACTGGATAGTTTTGTAGGTCAAAAACCTAATTCTGTAATTTCTAGATCACTGATTTATTGATGTAAAATAAATTTAGGATGCATATGAGGATTTGGGTTTTCTGGATATTTTGAGACATGTGAAGGTCTTAAGTTAGGGAGCCTGTTTGCCTAATGTTGGCCTCACCTTTGTTTTTCAAATGGAATTTGTCTCATTTCCACATGATTCTGTTGCTTATCCTAAGGACCATTTTCCAAAAAGAGTAGTAACAATTGTTGGTTCAGGTCTAGTGTAAAATTTTGTCCAGATGATGCTTACTGCTGGTGTCTGAAATTTGAATGTCCAAAGAAAGTGTCATTTTTATCATAATTGATATTTGGTGAGCTTTCCTTTGCTAGTAAAAGGATGTCACATAGAAATGGGTTTAATTTATTTGAAGTAATCAAACGGTAGTGCAGCATTTTGGAGCTTATCTCCTTTATCCATAATTTTTGGTTCAGTGAGGTAATTTGACTCTAGGAAATATTCATTCTGATCCTTTGGAGCACTGAGCACTTTTTTGGTCCCCAAACTAGAATACAGTAATGTGCTTATTTCCTATAAACTTTACTTCTCGGACTTATTAGATTATTCTGGTCCCTCAGATTTGCTCTACATTTACTCATTATACAAATGTTTAGCTTCCCTTGGTAGTATCTTTAAAACACCAAGAAAGGAGTTTTTTGATCAGAGACAGACTCCCCACTTTAAAACAAAAAGAAATTTTTGATTGATCCTTTAATAATAAAAAAAAGGAGAAATTTTTGAAATCAATCCATCCCACTAAAACCCAATTCTGTGTTATTTTGGTGACATGATTTATGCTTACTTTCTAATCACTGAAAGCCCAATTGAATTAATAAAGGGCTCAAAGCCCAATAGATTAATTCCCAAAAAGTGATTCCAATGGCCTAATTATCCTAAATAAAAGAGGTCCAAGGCCCAAACGTTTCCCTTGTAAATTACAATAGTAAAAAAAGGGGTCCAAGGCCCAATGTTCTTAAAATGGCTCCAACGGCCCAGCCAAACAATTTTAAAATGGAACTTAAGCAAATTTAATACTCTTAGGAATAATGAGATTTTTTTTTAAAAAAAAATACCTTCAGTAATATTATTCTAATCCTAACATTTTCAAAAAGGAATTCCTATCCGAATACTTTTAAAAATTCTATTTGGACCCCTGATACTTTCAATAATATTATTTTGACCCCCAATCTTTCAGTACTTACAATTTCAAGAATTACGTTTTGGCCCCCTAACTTTCAAGAATTACATCTTAGTCCCTAATTTTCTAAAAATTACATTTTGGCCCCCATTTCTTTCAAATGTCTTTTTCGCCCCATTAATTTTATAAATTTCAATCTTGCCCATAGACTTAATATTTAAAGGACTTTCAGTAGAAGATTATTTTCTCCAAGGTTCTATTTTTCATAGACTTTCAGTGGAATTTTATTTTCCCAAAGCTTAGTTTTCGCAAGCATTTAGTAGAAATATGTTCTCTCCAATGTCCAAACTCGTTGTGCAAGCTTTAAGTGGAAATTTAATTTTTCCTAAATGTCCTAATATCTTTTCGCTTAATCAACTTAACAAAACCATGTCCTAACTACGTTGACTTTGATCCCTTTCGGGGTACACAGGCACTTGGTAAGGCAGGTCTAGTTATTGCTTTCTTTATTTTTGTCTTTTATTATTTTATTAATAAGAAAGGGGTAATTAAAATATTAAACTTCTTTAAGCATAAAAAATTTAAGGTAACCATCCTTAGATATGGACGTTGTGGGATGTCTAACACCTTCCTCACGCGTAATTAGACTCCCGAACCCTTCCTCTAGTTCTGAGAACCAGTTTTTCTTTCTTTTTTAGGATCACAATTATCCTTCTAATTAATTGGTAGTGACTCCATTTTTCTTTGTGTTTTCCCTTGCGCATCCAAAGTCATAAAATGATTGGCTATTCACTGACCGTCATGTTGTGACAGTAGAGGTAAGACATTCAAATGATTTTAAAGGAATATCTTTCAAAGGCAAAATATACACATTTGATTTTCTTAAGCTTGAGAATAAGATGCTCTCATCATAAGTGTTAAAGACATTGCATCTTGATGACTCAAAGATTACCTTGTGTCCTTTATCACATAATTGGCTTATACTTATCAAGTTATGCCTCAAACCATCAACAAGATAAACGTCATCGAATTGTGGGAGTAGAGTTTATTGGGATTTTACCAATACCAATGATTTTACCCTTCTTATTATCTCCAAATGTTACTGAACCTTCTTCTTTCTTCTTAAAGCAGCATAATTTTGTGGCATCACCTGTCATGTGTCTTGAGCAGCCACTGTTAAGATACCATTGACCCTTGTATCTCGAGCTCAAGCACACTTGCAATAAATTTTTCAACTAGACTTATGTACCCAAACTATCTTGGGTCCTTAAACGTTAGTGGTTTCATGTTGAGTTACAGATGTGCCTTTTTGAACCCAAACATATCTTACATGTTTTTGAACATTGTTTTTAAGAAAGCAATTTCTTCTTACATGTCCTATTTTTCCACAATGATAGCACTTCTTTTTGTTCTTATTTTTCTTTCTATCTTTATGATGATGATCAATTGAATTATCTGACTTGTTTCAGATGATGAAGAGAATCCTATACTAGTTTTGTCATAAGACCATTTTAGAGTTCCTAGTATAGTATTAGTTTTAATGAGCTAGGAGTAAACTTAGAAAGATCCTTTGACTGAGATTCTATCCTTAACTTAAGGGTTTCATTTTTTATTTCTAGTTCTCTATTTCTTTTCTCTAGCAATTCCTTTTCTTTGCTCATTTCAACAATAAGATCATTTTCATAAGAGAGTTATGTTTTAAGCTCAACTTATTATAATTCTCAAATAATATATTGAAAGCATCTTGAAGTTCAACAAATGAGTACGACGAGTTAATGTCATTTACCTCATCATCTGAGTTGTTATTTGCCATTAGACAGAGATTTGCTATTTCATGCTCTGAATAATTTCTTGAGGTATCTAAGGCATCATCTTCACTTTAGGTTGAATTAGCTACCATTGCTTTATTTTTCCTCCTTTTATGATGTTTCTTTTTCAAAAGAGGACAGTCAGCTTGACATAGCCAGGCTTTTTCACTCAAAGCATATTCTCTATTCCTTTGGATTAAATCCCCTGGTAGCATTTTTCTTTTCATAGAATTTGTTTCTTTTGTAGAATTTGTACATCTTTCTTGTCAAGAAGGCCAGTTCTATTTCATCACAATCTTTCAATTCTTCTTCAACTGTGGCTTTCAACACTAGATTACATGTTTGTATGAAGCTTTCAATTTCATCCTTCATTTAGCTATTTTCATAGGCAATCAAGTTTCCTTTGAGCTCGTCCTAGGTTATCTCATTAAGATTTCTTCCCTCTTGGATGGCTGCTATTTTGGATTGCCATGGCTTGGCTAGTACACATAGAACTTTTCTTACAAGCTCTTTATTTGTGTAAGTTTTACCCAATGCATTTAGATCATTTGTAATGCTTAACTGCCATTTGAACATATCCTTGATCTTCTCATTTTCCTTCATTCTGAATAGCTCATATTCGTGAACCAGCATATATATATTTTCTTTTCTCAAACTTCTGCAGTTCCTTCATAGGTAATTTACAGTTTTTCCCACATCTCTTTTGTTGTTTTGTATCGTGATATTTTTCTGTATTCTTCAGGATTTGTAGCACAGTACATGAGATTGATGGCTTTGGTATTTGTTTCTACCAACTTGATATCTTGTTCACTCCACTCATCTTCTTCTTTTTCTACAAGTACTCCAAGGAGAGTTTTCCTTAGAACATATGGACCACTTTCGATGATCTTCCAGACTTGATAGTCAATTGATTGAATGAAGATTTTCATTCTTTCTTTCCAGTATGTATAGTAGTTCCCATTAAAGTATGGTGGCCTTATGAAGGAGTGTCCTTCTATAATGCTGCTTGAATTAATGTTGTAGACTTGCTCTTTTCTATAGGCTATTAACCTGTTACACAGAGAACCACACTCTAATACCAATTGTTAGTTCAAGCAGGGAATGATAACATAAGAAGAGGGGTTAAATTGGGTTATCTGAGTTGTCCAAAAAGTTTTGATGATAAGAAATATTTCTTGAATTGAGCAACCAGAGAACTTAAACTTTAATGTTAAGAAACTTTCTTTACTTAAAATGGAATTCTTACTCAAACTTGACTTAGGAGGATAACCTTGAATATTACAAGTTTGAAAGGTTAATAGACGAATTCAAATAGATTTGCCCAAGATATTTCAAAAGAAAGGATGCTTAAAAAATAAATTCTTGAGTGATAAGAACTTTAGATTAACCTATAAGCAGTAAAGATAAACGAGATGAGAGAAATGGAGATTCACACCCAAGATATGTAGTGGTTTAGACCTAGTAAAATATTAGATCCTACATGCACTCCCCAAGCATACGGCAAGGGAATTCACTATGAGGGAAATCACAAGTCAGGCTCAAGCTTGAAGCTTTTTACAACCTTTACCAAGGTAACCTCTCAAGCACCAGATTTTACGAGCTCACCTAGTAAACGTTTCCCACTACGTTTTGCTTACAAGAAACCTAGTAAACCCAAAGTTGTATTTAAGAAAAAATACAAATAAGCTCAATCACTCCCTTAGGATAAACAATAAGGTAAGGCTCAAAAGTGTAGCTATTTCAACTAGGTATGCTCAGCAGACTTTCAATCTTTTTCGCTAGTAAATAATCATTTTTATCAGCTCTTGGATAATTTTTTTTTCATATTTGCATGCTCCTTAGGATTTTTACATATGATCGAGGAGCATCAATTTCACGAAAGCACGAAACTGGTTTGAATCTTCCTATTGCTTTTCACCAGCCATTGAAGTAGTTTGTAGGATCTTCTTTTGAAAACTGCATACCTAAGTAGATGATAGTCAAGAATAAAGTATTTTATTGTATCTCTACTTTTTCACATTGATCTGATAAAAAATATTTTATTTTTACTTTTCAAAATATTTACTAGTACAACATTCAGAGCATTTAATGTCTATAGGTTCTGTTTATTATTTTATATTATGCACAAGGGAAAAGTAGCTCTTTCTTCTAAGAAATAAGTCAACCAAGTAGTATACTTTGTAAAACAGCAATAAGTTCTTACATGCTCCTTTCAAGAGCTTCTTAAGAAAAACTTTTTTGATTGAACATCTTTCCTCTAGAAGAACTTTCTATTTTTTTTTTAAGAAAAAATTTTACTTACACAAATTTGCTTAACAAAATTCTTCTTTCTAAAAGCTGGAATATCTTCAACATATTGAATCATCAAAACATATTTCTACACATGTCCTCTTAATGAGAAGCAATCCATGGTCAAAGTTAGGAATATGGATTTTTCCTATCTTTGCACCTCTTTGGACTTTGTTTGGCATAAATGAGTTAGGGTTGACTACTAATTCATGAGAGATGAGCTTTGCAATGTAGGTGTGGACCCTTAGTGTTGCTTGAAAACTTGGTAAGTAGGTCGGGTAAAGTGAATGTCAAATTTGGATCAACAACTAGGAGGTTACAAGAGTAAACATTTCCATGATTCTAATAAGGGTAGCCATACCCCTCAACAAAAACATGTTGACCCCTCATAGGCCTTGCAATGGTTGCCCCAATAGGCTTATTAGCATTGTGCCTAGGAAGTGTAACACTTGGAATTTGAGGGGAGTGGTTAGCCTCTGAATCTACCACAGTAGTAGTTGGTGGTGCTGTATTAAAGTTGCTAAGGGCTTTTATAGCGTTCTTTAGCTCAACTAGCATCATCATAATCTCCTTTAATTGGGAGTCCATCCCAGGCATATTATTTTCTAGCTCGATGAATTCTTCATTAATCCCTTAGAGCGAGTTAATCCCTTGGTTTTCCAACATAATGACTTTGCTTGGGACTAAATATTGTATATTTTTCTACCTACCAGAGATTATGAATGCTTTGGTGGAGCAACGTCGTTTCACATGTAAAAACAAAAAGAAACAGTTAGTTGAATATCTCATTTTCATCAATTAGTAGGCTATTAAGCATATCCCTTTTGGCATAAGATTTTCTCAACATAGATGACCACCTTTAACCTCATCTAAGACCATTGATCCATAAGGAAGTTAAGATTGACAACTAACTCATGAGAGAATTTGATCTTGACATGATCAATGTCACTTGTGAAACTATTACCTGCTTGTAAACCCCTAATCTCCTCTGAGGCCTTGTTGACTTACAGGGAGAATTAGGTTTGACAACTAAATCGTTAGGAAATTTAATCTTTCCTTAGTTAGTATCACTTTTGAGGTTTTGATCTATTTATGGTTGGTATTATGTAGCATGACATTGTTGTCTTCCCCTTTACCAACCATCATAGGCATTGCATCTTTCGAATGGATTCATGCTTGCCTTCTTGATTCCTTCCTTAGTTGTAGTCGAGTTACTTGCACTTGAGCCGATGTGACTAATGCTTCCGAACTATGTCAAACCCGTATGCTGAGTATTTAAGATATGCTTAATAGTGCAGAAGGCTTTAACTAGAATAGAGTGATTAGTGGTCAATTAACTATTAGATTGTTGAGCATGACCTTTCTTGAAAAATATTTATTCCATTTTCCTCTAAGTATTTATAAGGAAATGGAAAGTTGACCATATGTTTGATAGATTAAAACCTCTACATGATGGTCGTCTTGAAACATGGTTCATGCTAAGTTAGACTAATGCCCTAATAGTTCACTAAACAAGTGCTTTAAGCACATGATGTTGGCTAATATATTATTTGGTGAAGCCCATAAAAGTCATTAAAAGTAATACCATTGAGCCCTATAGGGTATTGGCTAGCAAAAGATATTTGACATGGGTCAAGATGCCCCTGAATTCATTGTCTGGCATGAATTTTGAAACTTATTACTATCTCATCCTCTGGGTTCATGTAGCTCTATAGGAAAAGGAAAGCGTATTTACTTGGGAGAGATTAAAACCTCTTCCTAGTAAGGGTTTAGAAAATGCCAAACAATAAACCTAAAGATAATGTAACAAGTCTAGAGAAAGTTTTACAATCAATACATTATTAAGCAAATGATTTGGTAATCATCAACGGTATAACCATGGAACCTAATAGTGCACTAGCTGATGGGAATGCTTAGCATAATTCAAGAGTTTTGTTAGGAATATCACTTGGCATGAATTTTAGAAAAGTTTCACTATTGATTCCTCCAAGTGCGTTTATTAGGAATATCACTGGTATTTCACAAACATCCATGAAAGCTAGTCTTCCAAGAGTGAAGAAAACATTTCAAAATTTTTCAGAGAGTACAAGGAGTAAGGCATTATTCATAATTCATTTAATCAAGTGTGTGTGTGTATCTTATACTTTGTAGCCCAGTGGTGTGTTCCCAAATGAGGACTCACAAATTAATCTTTTCCAATATAGTGGTGAATATTTTGTTTCAAAAGCAAAGGTCATTTTCCCGCAAGGGATTGGTTTAGTTAATTAGCCACTAATAAAATTAAGGAATAAATTACATAAATGTAAAAGGGGGTTTTGTTGATAACAAATGGCTCAAAATAAAGGTAAAGATAATTAAGAACAAGGTAAACAAGCAGAGAAGCAAATAGTGAGAAACTTATAATAAGGTGAGAAAGATAGTTGATGATTCTCTCTTTACCATTGGACACCGGCAAATGATCATAGACAATCATTCATTATGATCATAAACTTGACAATATTCCTAACTTCCTATTTTGACTACTGACCGTAGATAACAACAAGCTCTACTATCCCAATCTTTCCTTAGTTTGTTGTTAAATAAAAGAAGCACTCTCTATTTACTCCTTATCCAATGAACAACCTAGAATAATCTCTCTAGATTTAATTCAATGAAAGCATTAAGTGGAAAGATAAGTTAGTCTAAGCAACAATCTCACAAGCTCATATCATTTAACTTATGATATGTTCCACATCATAGTTCTCAAAGGCTTGACCATTCCCAACAACTACAAATGGCTAGTTTATGAAAAAGAGAATCAAACTATTACATATTCAATTCTTTGTTCTAGAATTAGATGATTACCTATCTCATTTAGCTTGCCTCCAAAACAAAACTAAGCAATAATCAAGAACAAATTGTATAGAATAACATAAACAATCATTCAAAAAGAGTTGGGAACATTATAAATGGATTCAATCACAAAGTCATATCCAAGGCATTAAGCCTTCTAACATCAGAAAATCAACCAATATACAACTCAAATCCATTATGAATAATAAAAGATACAAGGGAATAAAGAAAAGAGAAAGATAAAACTCTTAGAAGATTTCCACGCAGATGAATCTTCATTGAATCGACCCCTTGAATCTCTTATGTTCTATCAATTCTCTCTCATTTTCCAAAAGTTAGAATCCTCATTTAAAGTGGGCAAATGTGTTTTTAAATGATTCATCATGCTCGAGCACTACAGCTTAGCCTTCGGGGCATTGAAGCGCTTTACCCTAACTTTCAATTTAGGGATTTTCAACACTGGGTGTTGCGACCTTGGTATGTAGGCATCGTGGCGCCTACTCAAAAAAGGACCATGAGCCACGGCACTAGCTTGTGGGGCCAATGCTCTACCAGAGCAATTTGTAGAAATTCATCTTCTGGGTGCCACAACGCTATCTTTAGGTGCTGAGGTGCTAGACTCTTGAGTTTGGGAGCGGTTTTCTTCATTTTTGGGAGCTAAGGTGCCCAAACTTGACTTAGACACAAAAAAGGTATATTGAGCTTAGTTGCACCTTAGCTTGCCTCTAAATTGCTCCAAACCTTGTCTAACTTGGATCACTTCATTTTATAACTGATTTCCACCCTTAAAACACCTATAAAACACAAAACAAAGCTAAGAACAAAAGAAACTTAAGAACAAAGCAATCAAATGCAAGAGAATTCAACTTAAACATATGGCAAAATATACACCTATCACCCATATACTAATATGCAAACAAGCAACAATCATATTCTTACCTTGTTCTATTTTTGCATTCTTTTTCTCATTTTGTTCATTTTTCTTTTTCTTTTTCAATGGTAGCTGGCCCTAGGATGTGGGTTACCTTTTGACATGAAGACTCTATACTTTTGGTACAGATCCCCCATTACTTAGTAAATCACATTATACTAGTATGCTTTGCATGCTCATAATCCAAATACCATTTGACGTAAATGCTCTCCACTTTTTGTGTGAGCACCCAGTTACTAAGCACACTAGAACGTCGAAGCATTATCCTACCTTAATTTTCTTTTGTTCCAATAATCATTGTGACTAGATTTTCCAATGTGCAGCAAAACTTAAGGCAAAAGTAAAGATTTTTCACTTCATTCACATATAGCTTTCTAAACTAATAAAGTATAAGGTTAAGTGCACTCAAAATTTTGAAAAGAGAGTCATGAAGCAATGATTTAACTAAAGATCTAACAAAATTTGTTTCACTGCTTTCCAATTCTCAAAAAACATAACTCCATGAAAGTAGTTACTTGAACAATAGAGAACTAACAGAAAGTGCACAGGTCCATTTTATTGAAAGCAGGAAATCCTAAATCATTCCTCCACACTTAATCTTTACATTATCCTAAATGTAAAACTATCAACCCAAATGAAAGAACTAGGTGCAAGAGAAAATAATAAAAACAAAGATTAAAGAAAACAAACAAATGAAAGCAATAAAAGATAGAACGAA
>JASKGM010071578.1:0-16003 GCA_034509205.1 Ceratonia siliqua
CATTAAGTTATTTTTTATTATGATTATTTTTACATAATTATTATTTTTAATCATGTATATATTCATTTTATTATTTTAAAATTAAATATATAATTTTTATCTATTAAAAATTATTAATTTTAAATTTCTTGTACATGTCATTTTTAATAATTTTATCAATCAAAAGTCTTTTTACAGTTTTACAGCTGAACATATTTTTTGATTCAAAAGTCATTCTCATTTACTACATCCAAACGCAAAACAACTTTTCATTCTACTAAAATACATTCTTTTTTAAGGATCAACTTTTCATTCTATAAAAGTCATTCTTTTTAAAGTACATCCGAACAGACCTTATATATGCTTACATTTTGATGGCCTATATTGAAAAATGGCTTTGCATCACAGAGAAAGTTGATCACCTCAATCTTAAAAAACTGAAGCTGATGTCATGTGAGCTATAACTAAGCTCATTAATAGGCAATAATATTAGTCTTTGCATCACAAAGAAATTTGGTAGTTGTTTGGATTTGGCTTGATGGAAACTCCTTTGATGACAAGCCCTTGCTTCCAATGCTCACCATATTCATACATTGAGAATTCCATCTCTCCAACATCTTGTGTTGATGCTACAAACTGGCCCAATGGAATCTCTATCCATCTCGCTCTTAACTTCTCTATCAAGTTTTCCTTGTGCTCCTGTTTCTTTCCTCCTGGAAGAACAAGCCTAACATTCACTGGAACTTCCCACCCTTGAGCAGGATCTTTCAACATGACAATAAATGAAACTTCATATAGAACTCCTGGTGTGAGCTTACATGTGTCAAATCTTCCATGCACGTCTAGCCAAGACACTCCTTTTAGTTCAGCCACCTCAATGTTTGGGCCACTGCAACATCAAAACTTGCTCTGATTAGGACTAGATTGTGTAAGATTAATGTGTTTGAATTTTAGGAGTAAACATGCCCCTATGAAGAATAGATTCTTTAAAAAAAGAGCCGTGTTTATGTACAAACCAACTCTTTAAATTGAAATTGGACTTTTAAAATGTTGTTAAGCCGTGGTGTTTGTGTCTTATGTCTGTGTTAATGTCCATACTTTTAGCATGACACTAAAGGGTATTATGTAACCTAAAACTTTCTTCGTATGAATAATTTGACTCATGTACCTTTAAAGGTATTGTGTTTTAGAACATTTTTTCATATTTTTAGCTCTCATACGTTAAATACTTCTAAAATAGTGCCTCAAAGTGGCACCGAAGAGAAAAGTGTGTGCTTGAATTATGTAAGGGTGCTTGAATTTTATGACTACACATGGGAACTATGAAGCACATATACTTTAAGAAAAAAAAAGAGTCATCTTCATATTTGGCTTGTATGGATACTTGTATTAATTACGACGACATGGTTCTTTAAAATAAGCGTGGACAATTCAAACTTTGCTAAGTTATAGCACCTATGTCTCATGTCCATTTTAGTGTTCATACTTCTTAACATGGGACTAAGGGGTATTTTGCAGCTTAAAGCTTCTGTTATAATGATTCTTTATGAGATTTTACGTTTTTTCATTATGAGACACCATAATAGAAAGTAAATCTTATAAGGTGCTGTTCTAGAATATAATGCTAGAATGTTATTTGATAATACCAGAAAATAATTTATTGTAAAAAAGTAATATTTATCAATTTTGAGACATTAATTAAATGTGCCATATGGTACCTTTCTTCTTCTTCTTCCAGAGGTACCCATCTCCAATATTCTTGATTGTCTACCGAGGCGATTGAAAGTAACTTTGCATACAACATGAAGCAGTTGCAATTGGACCTCTTGTTCAGCCAGAATTTCTGCACATAATAATAAATGAAAATCATTTTGAATGTTCATCTTGTTTGGGTTTGCTCATATAATATAATCCTCATCTTCCCTCCTTACCAAATTTATTTATGTTAAGTCTTAAATTTACTCCTGGTTTATTATTGGGCTGAGTTGGAACTTCCCTCACAAACTTAGTCTTATTCTAACACTTAGCATCAAAGTTTTATTTAATATGACCAGAGAGAGAACCAAAACCAATGCTTTTTTCTCTCATACATGTTAAACAGACCTTAAATTTTTATTATAAGGCAATAAAGGCATCAATATAAAATATAATGTCCTTAAAACACTTGAATAAAGTTTTTTTTTTTTTAAAAGAGCCACGTTATGTCTAACACATGTTTTAGATATGATATAACACTTTAAATTACACATAAATACTTCAAAATTTGTAATGTCATAATATTCGTGTCCTATTCTATATCTGTATCAGTGTTCTAACTTCTCCAAAATTACTAAAGAAAGTGTGGACAATTAAGAAGATAAGAACTTTTGAAACTAAAAGATATTGGACTTGCCGTTTTGTCTTCTAAGAACACCCCGCCTGCATAGACCTTTTTCTCTAGCTGCTGTGAAAAGGTAGCCCCCATTTTCTATTTGAGGTATTACTATACGTCTTTGCAATTCCATATGATATAATATCTTCTATATATATATATTTACATAAAACTGAACAACTTATAGCGACTCATTTGGGTTCCCTAGCTTAGCCTTTTGTGTTTTCAACGTAAAAATATGCTATTAATTAGATAATGGACCTTCAAGTTGGCTATGGCATCCTAAAAGTATAATATTTTTCAGAAAGTTCATGCATGGCAACTGTGACAGTTGATTCATTCAAGCCTAATCTTTCATTTTCTTAAAAAAAATAATTCTTTTTAAATTTTTTTAAAGATATTGTATTTCAGAAAATAGTGCTTCATGAATTTTATTTTAGTAAATTGTATTTTGGTATCTATTCTAAAATAGTATCGTACGAGATTTCATTTTTTTCTGGGCCTTTACAATTTTTTAAGATATTAGGGAAAATAATAAATCTTATAAAACATTATATATTCTAGAATATAGTTCAAGCATGATTACTCTTAAGTGTCTTCTAAGATGGTTTTGCTAATAAAATATATATTGGATAATCAAATTGAGAGTAAAAAACTTTCAATGACCAAATTAAGAATTTAAAAACTTTTCGAAGTCCAAAATAATGATTTATTCAAAACTTTAAATACTTCTTAACACTCCCCTTGATAATTTATTTGACGAATTATTATAGAACTGCAACGAGTATTTAAAATTATAAATATAGAATATTATAACAAGAAGAGGGATGTGTATTATAAATGTAAAGTGGAAAATTTATAAAGAATTTAAGATTTGAAAATGTGGAACTGCAATGAGTATTTAAAATTATAAATATAGAATATTATAACAAAACAGGTAGCAAATAAAATATCTGAATTTAAGAAATGTGGAACAATTTTTGAAAATGTGAAAAATACAAATTGTAAATAATTTTAAGTGAGAATTATTACAAGTAGAGGGATGTGTAATGATTTTTTATATTGAAAAAGCTTCTGTAATTATTAATCTATAAGTATTAAAAAAAACTTGATTGATAGATCTTATATTCATAATTCTCTCTAATCTTTAAAAAAAATAGTTTTCAAAAAATGGATGTTTATTTTAGACCGAAGAAATGATTTTGTTAAGATCCCATATATATCTCCAAGCATCATTAACGCTGTGAGGAAGAAAAGGAATCAAAGATAAGATAGATAACTCAACCCACTAACGAGAACCAGATGCCTTATCTTGGAACAAACTTTTCTTCTTCTTCTTTTTTCTCCACACATATGAACACAAATTGCTTTTGATGTTAACTTGAAAACTTTGGCCAAAGGAATACAATTCCCTTTATCTCTTTTCTCTATATTCTTGAAGGAGAATAAATTATTTTCTTCTAAGATATCAGATTTCATTTTTATAGTCTTATTATGAAATAACGTGACGAAATTATTTATAATGTTTAAAAATGAATAAAAGTCATGAGACATTTTGAAATAAAATAACTTTGCAGTATAAGATTAAGCAGTTAGTACCCCATCCGTTGAACTACCCAGGTATGGTCTAAAAAAATTTACCATTAGACTATATATTCAAGTTCAAAGGTGGAATTTTAAGTAAAATTTTGATTCCATTTATAAAACGAGGCTAGGCTTTGACTTAAGAATTACAAACTGGCCCTGCTTGGTTTTTGTCTACCTAGAGGCAAATAAGTGAAAAAGAAAAGAAAAAAAAAGGAGACTAGGCTGATCAATCAATTCTAAGCCTCTTTGGTACGCCTTATAAGACTGGAGAAGATAGTATAAGCTAATATAATTCGTTATTATATAATGTTTGGTGTGCACAACGGATTGTACAGTATTATCCAATCAGGACTTTTTTTACACTAATTATTGTATAATAAAATACGAGGGATGAGATAAGACTTGATAAGAAACCTTGTGTAAGTTTATAGATTAAAAAAAAAATTAGATTTTTCTCCAAAACTCCCAAAATTTTTATATATTCTTTTTTTATATTATTTTGGTAATTTAATGTTATGTTTATATATTTTGTATATATTCAATGTTATTTTTATATAATATATTGTTTTTTATTATTTTTTATAAATTTAATGTTATTTTTATATATTTTTTATATCTAAGTGTATTTTAGTTAAAACAGTCAAATTTTTATCATATCCAATCTTATATAATTCATCAACAAACAGATGATAGAATTATGTTATATAATCTATTTTGTTATACATTATTACAACAAACACGGGATAGTATAAAAACTTATATAACTTATACAATATTATCTAGTGTCTCTTATACAATCTAGTCTTATCCTATGTAACACCCCAAACATAGCCTAATGTAACTAATTAACCCAATATACACTTAGCTGTTGATGTGGCTTAACAGTAAAATTATTTTGTTAACGAAATACACATTAAAAGACCAACATAAGAAAAAAAATCTCTTGAGAATCAAATTCTAAATTAATTTAAAGCCTTCCAAGAACTAAAACTATAATTCAATCTAATTTTTTATAAAAAAAAATCTTATAAGTTAAGAAAATAAGTATTTGCAGTGCAACCAAATCATTTAAAAGTATAAATGGGGGTTGAGAGCCATTATTACACAAAGTGATTAAACTTTTAATAATATATTTTGTTTGCTATCTTTTTTTTTCCCTTAATCTTTTGATCTTCCTATTATCTCAACGCTCTTTAAAGAATCTTCCTGAATAATACATATAACTAATCTAAAAATTTCAGAAAATTTGAGTAGCAATATCCTCGCTGTGAAATTTGATCTAAAGTTGTAAATAAGATGGTAACTCAAATTGTAATTTGTAATAGGAATATCAATGCAATATCAAATGCATCCTCATTATAAGACAACTACAGAACCAAATACTACATTTCCTAACAAATATACCATCACTTCGACAACTTGTACAACAATCAGACATTAAAACCAGCCTCCAATTTGAACTACATTTATTCCTAATTACGTGCAGACAAAATCATATTCTAATCTTTGAAAAATGATATCGAATAGCACTGTTAATTTTGAGTTGAGCTCAATAGGCTAGCCTGTTTTTATAAGGCTCAAAGAGGGCCAGGGCCTTGATTTACAAAGCTCAAATTTAAGCAAGTTTTCTTAGGCCCAGCCTTGCTTAGCCCTCCTCGGGATGGGCTTGGCCCTCTAACTCGAGTTTTTTCATTTTTTAATATTTTAAAAAAAAATTTTATCCTATGTGTTACAATAGTAAAAAAAATATTTTTTTTCAAATAGATGAAGATGATAATGATCTAAAAGATTAAATAGATGTAACATCTAAAATAGATTCAAATATCATTATTGAAGATGATACTTGATAAATATTTTAATTTATAATGTTAAGTTAGGATAATTTATGATATTATTATTATTTAATTTGTACTTATTTTTTATTATAGATAATTTATTTTTCTTGATATATACTTGTTTTGAATAATTTAGAATATATTTTTGTTGACTTTTGTGATTAATTTTTATGTATTTTATCATTTTTTGTTAATTTTCTTAGTTAGACCCATTTATGCTCTAAGACCCTATGGAGCCGAGTTAGGGCCTTTTAACAAAAACTTGACAAAAAAACATCGAGCCCAGCCTGACTCTTTTTTCTTGTGACCCGAGGAGGGTCAGGCTGGGTTAGCCCGTTTTAACAGTGTTAGTATTGATATCATTTTTAGTATCAACGAATGATGAAATTAGAATAAAATAAAATTCTTGAATATGTTATAAGTATGATCAAATTAATAATGACATAATTTTTTAGGACTAAAATATATTTTTTGTTTCGCTTATGCAAAAACCCCTTTATCACATATTTATATCTTCTTATATACATGGCATTATTATATTAAGAGAGAGCTAGACCATAGATTTACTAATTAAGTGATGGATTGGGTCTCTTCATTTCTTTTCAAAATTTAGCAAATTTCAAAAATAGAAATAGATAGTCCATTAAAAAAGTTGATCCTCCCACCAAATGAGTGGGACCCACCTTATCTATGTGAGGTCACTCATATTTATCTCTTTCTCACTCCAAAATATTACCATATAAATTTTAGAAGAAAATGGAGAGGATTTGAATCCGGTGGGTTATATACATATATTGTGTCTATCTCTCTTTTAATAAGATATTGACATATTCTCTTGTAACACAAGAGCATCCTAATCCCTTTATCACTAACTTGCTATGGCCTTAATTTTCATCCTTGCAATTATCATATTACCTTTCTGCCAAGCATGCAATATCAACTTCATGCATACCAAACTCCAAACTTCCATCAGAATTAGAGACTGAAAATTGATCACCTGCATAGATCTCATGCCAAATATCATGTTTCTCTCTATTTGCTTCACCAATTAGGGTTTTCTCACGAGTCTTTTCTCCATTGGCTCTCATCTTGAACTTCACTTATGTAGAATGCCCACCCAAATGCATCAACCCTAAATTTAACAACATGGTAAATCTCATATCTTGTAACTAAGGTAGCCTTGAAGAGATTCATAGCCAGTTTTCTTGTGACTTCAATCCAAGTCGTTTGAACAAGCTATAAACCTTGATTGAGCCTTGTCAATTTTTAAAAGAAAAAGAGAATTTATTTTCTGATGCCTCTAAAAACACCATATGTTAGGACATTATCTCATGAGTAGAGTCGTTAAAATGGATTAGACCTTAAGAATCAATCGTATCAATTATGTTAAAATTAATTATAAGTTCACCACTACAAGAAAACAGCAATTTTGCCATGGCACCAAATCGTGGCAAAATGGGGCTTTTTTAGTGGCTAATGGATTTTTCCATGGAATATACCATGAAATCATGCACGTAGCACTCAGGTTATAACACAGCTTGATTTGCCACAAAATTTGAAACTGTGGCAAATAGGCATGAATGTCGTGACAATTTTTTATGGCATAAATCATGGTTCCAAAAAATTAGCCACGATAGTTGCCATGGTTTTGCCATTGTTTTCTTGTGCTGTGGCAATATACCTTTTAAAAATTACCACAGTTTCTATACGCCATGGCAAATAACCCTAAACATTTTGCCACGAAATTGATTTTTCGTGGCAAAGTTTGCCACGGTTTTGTGTGCCATGGCAAATTTTTATAGTTATTTGCCACAGTTTTATGTTATTTGTGGCAAATATTCATAGTAAATTGTCACAGTTTTGGGTTTTTGTAACAAAATACCAAGCATAAATTTCTCACGGTTCCATATTCAATGGCCAATGTTCATGGTAAATTGCCACAATTTTGTGTTTCTGAGGTAAAATGCCATGAATAAATTTTCCACGGTTCCATATTTCATGACAAATGTTCATGGTAAATTGCCACATTTTGAGTTTTCATGGCAAATCATGACTTTTTTTGTAGTAAATTTGGGCCAGTAAAATGATATCCCTTTAAAAAAAAAAATTTTAGCCTAACTCTACTAAACCTTAGAATCAAATTGATCAAGCTAAGTCAAGCCAAGCCCGTAAAAAAATGGGTCAAAACCCAAAAAAAAATTGGTTAAGCCAATTATTTATTATGATAAACTCTTAGGGCAAACCTTAAACCTTTAAAGAGTCCGATTGCTTACATTTTGATGGCCTATATTGAAAAAATGGGTTTGCATCACAGAAAAAGTTGATCACCTTAATCTTAAAAGCTAAAGCCGATGTCATATGAGCTATAACTAAGCTCATTAAAAGGCAATAAGATTACTCTTTGCATAAAAAAAAATTTGGTAGTTGTTTGGATTTGGCTTCAAGGAAACTCCTTTGATGACAAGCCCTTGCTTCCAATGCTCATGTCACGACCCAATTCAGGCACGTGACCGGCGTAAGAACTACTATAAAGCAGTTCCCACAAGCTTGACCGATGCACATTTAAACAATGACCATCATTAATGATAAAATATTGCTGCTTACTAATCAAAGGTAAATTTTGGACAGAGTCTCCCCTAAAAACTGAATGTTCCCAGGGGTACAACAGTACATAAACAGAAGTGGACAAACCCACTGTAACATCCAAGGGCCTCAGTGGCCACCACAAAACAGTTAATAGTGTATATACAACTAACTTTACATGCATGACACTATCTATATATGCAAAAACATCTAACTGTCCACAAGCCAGCCATAAAGTGCTCCATTATCCCTTTGAGAATTAACCCACCAGTATTTTAATGGCAGGTTTCTAAGATTCCGGACGAGCTGAAGATGAGGGCTCTGTAACGCTATCTGAAAAAAAGGAAATGTAAATAGAATGAGTCTACAGACTCAGTGAGTAGAATAAGCCCCACAAGTTATTAGTGAAAAAAATTTACAAATTGATACAGATTGATGAGAACCTAAGAGGTAAAATTTCAAAACTCTTTAAGAAAGAAAAATAGATAATTAAAGAATGTTTTCAATATAAGCATAAGGCATATGTAGTTAATAGGACGGATCCATTGCCGCTTCACAAGAGAAACTCTCACATTCGCATTTATCATCCACTGTACTGAAACAATTCGGCTATCAGAGATAGCATTTAATTCACAGAAGTATAGATCCGGAGTAATCTCACGGATATCACTGTATCAGCATATAGTCCATGGACAATCACTTTTACTAGGTGCACCTAGGGTTTCTCTCTGTGAGAAGCCAAAGGATCCATCAAAAACACTTATCATTTCATAAGTCATAATACTAATAAAAGAACTTCCATCAAATGGATAATCGCAATAAAACAATGTTCACATATCTTAAATACACAATTAAGATAAATCTAGGTAATGCCCCATCACTTCATGTAGTTAAGGATCCAATAAAACAATGTCACGTGACTATAGTTCACAATATTTTACTGTAATAATTGAAATGCAATATGAGTGCCGGAAAATGATAAAAACATCAATGTACAATTCTCATATAATTCTAAAGGTTAATATTTTCCAGCATTTATATCTTTTAACACCAAAGTACAATAATAGCGAAATTAATGCTAATCAATTGTAGAAGCAACCATAATTTGATGTACAAGTTAACACTTTAAACAAAAGGGGCATACCTCTCTAATGTTTCATGTTGAAAAAAAAAACAACAAGAAAAGTGGGAAAAAGTTCTACTCACCTTCAGAAATGAGTCCACTATTTTTATTAGCTTCTCACTTGGGACCTCTTCTTGTAAGCTAATTTATTCTATTTGACCTTGCGTATAAAGACAAAAGTTTAGAGTTGTAAGCACTAAGTATTCTTTAGTCTCAATCCCAAAACATGTTTATCTTTGCTCTCACCTTAGTTACGGTTAGGAAAAGGCTTTCTTCTTAGTTCCAACATGTTATAGTCGTAGGCAACCTTGACTACCTAACCTCACAATTTCACTTGGCCAGCAGCACACGTTTCTGCAAACAAGCCATAAAACAGAGGAGCTGACCCACGGCAGTTTGAGCAGAGCAGGTAGCTTCACATGGGAAAAGGATAAGAAACAAACTCACTGTCAACCTATAAAGTCCCACTTATCATTAAAACAGTCTCATAAACAACTTAATTCAAAAACTGGAATATGTTTTCCTGCACCAGAAAAACAGAGGTACGGCACACACTTACGGTTCTTTTGGGAGCAACCACTCGTTTCTTGACCCTCCCTTCATGCACAATGACCCACAACCGAAACACTAGCTATAAAACAGCACCTCACGCTGCCAACCGCGAAGCAGAATACATAACCGTAGCTTTGACAGGGAAGTGATAAGCCTTCGAAAGTGATAAGCCTTCGTTGCACACTAATATAGCTAGGTTCAATTCAACGTGGGACTACCTGACACAGCCACGTAATTATTTAGAGAATTCTGGACACAGCTGCTGTAAAGTGGATAGGTACTGATATTAACAATTATTATTTTATTAAATTTTTTTTTTAAGCGCAAGAATGTTACATTAACCCTAAGAATTACTTGTCATTTGTCCTATCTTCTGTGGAAAAAATTTGTTAATAAAATTTTTTATTGTTTTTCTTAAAATAGTCATGTAAAAATTTCACAACAAAGGTTTTGCTCATTTAGGTTTGACTATTGTTTATTTAGTTGTGCTTATTCAAGCAAAGTGTAATATGTGATTTATATAATACTTAATAAATATAAGTTAGTATATATTTTTAAAAAGATATAATTATTAATGTACTATGAAATTTAGGTAAAACCTATCCCACCTCACCTCATAAATATTAAATTTTTGAAAATTAAATAATTATGATTAAATTTAAGTCAAATCAATCTATTTAAAGTTTAAAATTAAAATACAGATCACATCTCTCTCTATCTTATCTGGTTATTTAAAAAAATTTGGTTATTTTGTTTGTGAATTGGGCTATCAAGATGTGGATACTTTGAGGAGCATGATGAAGAAATTTGTAATAGAGAAAGAAGGTTATCTCGACAACAACATTTATTGGAGAGAAGTAATAAGAATCTAAGGGTCATTTGTACAGTGTTGATATTAGTGGCATTGATTTCTTTCTTATTGTTTGGGTTGTGGTAAAGTCAACAACGAAAAATGTTATTTGTATATTTTTTTTCTATACTTCTCTTATATCTTCACTTTTAATTATTGATATAGGCTAATTCTAAACTACTCCTGAGTAGCAATACTACCATCTCCATTATTTGATAATATGCTAAAAGCATCCCTTGACCACAACTTAATTAAGGTCAATCCTGCTAAGCCATCTCCATGTAGATTAAGATATCTTCTTCACTTCTTCCATGTTCCTTCTAGATTCCTCAATTTTGTAGGATTTTGCACAAGCTTGTTAGAAATTTTCTATTGTGGGTTGTCACTAATTGGAGATTTTATGGTTTTATAAAATTGGCTGATTATAGATCCATTGGGAGATAGTTAAAGTCCATGTTGGGATTACTGTTGTTTCTAGACTTTAAATGCCTTGGTGGTATTGCTGCATTTGGTGGCTTAGTGTAGGCCCAATTCTATAGGCCCGTAATGGAAGGGCCTATTTATGTTATTTTATTTTTATAAAAGAGTATGTCCCGTCTCTACTCCTAACTTAACAAGGGATATTACTAATCTCTGACTTATCCCATTGACAGATGTCTTTCTATCTGGAGTTGAAGAGGAAGACCTTACTTGCTTAGATAATCTTGAATCAATAAGTATGTCAAAGACATGTACACTTACAAATTAATTCTATAAACGGTGTTCTAAATTCATATAAGATACAATTTTTCATATAAGATATAAATTTTTCTTACATGTAGTATCAGAATCTACTCGTATGGATTTAAGATCTCAATTATAGTAAATCATAATTATCTGGTTATGTCCTTTAAGGACGAACTAAACTTATCGAGCCCGACCTAGATAGTTACAAGGACGGACTAAACTTATCATTTAGGTATATGGTCAATGGTTCGATTCCTTGGAATGCCCAATTTGGTGACAAATACATAATTGGTGCATTTGTCTGAAGGGTGGGACCCTTGTATTAAAATGCAGTGCAACTAGGCCCCAAAGGACTTTGGTCAAGTCATAGGTCTATATGGTGGTGTAATCCACTCCACGGTTACCTCCAACAAAGCCATCATCCCTTTCTTTAACTCCAGTTCCTTTTGTTCCTTACTATAGTTACTCTATAAATGTCTGATGCAGAACCTTTGCTTAATGCCAGGTAACATCTATTCTAAAGTTGGTACAAGCCCTTAATAAATAAAAAATAATATAATATTATTAACAACGAAACATAATTATTGACATCCAATAAATAAAACTAGGAAAGCTAACCTTTTGCTAGTCAGTTTCAAAATATAACCTTATTTGAAATGCAAGACCAATGTCCTCCAACAATCTAGTAATAAACCACTACCATGAGTCCTTGCATTCAACATCCGCAATAGCAATAGTGGCTATAACATAAAAGTCATTATTATGGGCAACTGCAGCCAATAATTTCCCTCCATAATAGCCATTTAAATAACCATCTAACCCAACTAGTGGCCTTCACCTATTGAGAAACTATTGTTTGCAACTTCCAAGCATATACAAAGTCTTCAATAGATGGATGGCAAAATAGGTTGGAGCCTTTCCACCATTAACTGCATTGTTGACCCGAGATTACTCCTCAAAAGTTATACATAGTAGTCTCAGACCCTATCATATTACTCCTCTAAACCCTCCAAGGTTTCTTTGGTCAATTCCATTGCTTTATACACTTTAGCAAAACATTTGTGTACCCGAAATAGCTCCCTAATGTGTTTAAACATCTCATTCCTTGTTATATATGAGTGTTCTCTCATCTTGTGCATTATTTTCTTAAGAATTCATTTCCTACCAACTTGCTTCTTGTGGAAGCTTCTATTGCATTCATGAACAGCAACCAAGGTCTTAACTTGAAAAGTCATACTCCTCCTATCAATAGAACACAATATTTCCCATGGGCATCCCTTTCTACAAATTGCCCTCACTCTCTTGGAATAATTTTTCACAAACTTTATTTAATAACTCCTTACCATTGCGTAGTCTTTGAGAGCTTTTTTAATGGTTTTAGGTTTAGAAACTCCATTCCTAGTTCAAATACCACACCCTCAAATTGGGTATTTGGGTTATACTGTGAAAATCTGGGCCTTTTGTCCCTTCTACATTTTTCCTCCTTGACATATTCCTCATCAATGTCATCTAGACTATTTAACCCTTCAGGTTCATATTTGTATTCTCCCTCAAATTGGTTCTCACCAACACCAACCCCCTTTGGGCTCTAAATTTCTTTTCTTATGCTTATCTTCCTCTTTGTTAGGCATAGGCACTTCTCCCTCTTTCTTAGGCCCATCTTCCTCTTTCTTTTTCTTTTTTTGTAACCCATCTCCCTCGTTGGATGGCATCTCCTCATCAATACCTTGCAACAGTCCCTACAATATAGTCCAACATGTCATTAGACTCATTACTATATCCATCCTTGCCACTGCAATTACCATTAGTCACTATCTTCATCATTGCCATCAATGATGTCCTCAACACTGTCCACACCAAATTTAGTGCCATCTCCTACTTCATATTCTATCTCATAGTTTATTAATGGTACTTCAAAAATAATGGGATCCTTAGCTGGGTGTTCAACATAAAAGTACAATTCATCATGCTCCCTTAATACATCTTGTAGAAATGTAAAGTTCATATTCTCTTTTAATCTTCTAAGTCCCTCATTTATACTCATACTAGGAACTAAGTGCACACAATTATCAATGCTAACACACTCTATTTCATTCAACAACTTATCAATAATAGGGCCTGATATCTCATCAGTATCCCATCTACTCCATCTATCCTCAGTCCTAACCACATAAGACACTAGTGAACCACAAGCAAATCCTCCACCATGATGCAAAACAAGTGTACGTAATCTAGTGACATACTGCAAAAGTAAATAAATGACCATTAACCACAATAACCACACATAAAGTTAAAAGACAAGTAAATAAACCAGCATTAATGACTAACAGTTTAGGGAATACATAGTCAGAAATCACATGCACAACAATGAAGGGACCACACAGTAATTAAACAACAATATCACACTATAATGTACAAAACATTTGGGACCACAAAAAACCCTAAATATTCTTCTTAAAAAAGTTTAAATTCTAGCATACGTTTTTTGACAATTTCTCATACCTGTGCACAAGGAGAATCCTTTAAATTTCAACGTAAACCCACTGTACCAACATAAGAAACAATTGGAAAGTAGTAACTTCGAAAGAATCGAACTAAAAGGAAGGGAAAATCATGGATTAAATAGGGTAAATGTAAAATGGGATGCTTTGGGAAGATTTTTTGATGGGTAAACCCTAAAAATCTCCTGCCCACAAAATGATGCCGTCTTTTACACCTTAGACTTATTGAAATCTAGGAGTGCCAATTAGGGTCAACACAGCCTGTCAAGGGTCAGCCCTTGATATGCCAAACCTTAATGAACTGGGTCAAAAAAGCATTTTTTTTCCTTAAAAGGGCTTCTAAAATTTAGCTCGACCTTAACCCTATAGGGTTACAAGGTTAAACAAGCTAGCACATGAAAAATTATAAAAAATAAAATTATAAATTTTCATAACAAAACCAAATATAAAATCAATACATCATAGATTATCAATCAATCAATTATGTAAAATTTTCATACATAACAAAGCACCATAAATTCATCATATACTTAATCTCCATAAAAACAATAGTATGAAATTAAAACAAAAAGTATTAATCAATCATCATTGATAATTACATTTGAATCTTGTTTAAATAAATTTAGTACAATTGTTGAGTTGTCATCTTCTTCATCTACAAAGCATAGAAACTTATAAAGTGAAAACTGAAAAAAGAAAAAGAGTTTAAATGTAAAAAAAAAAAAGAACTAGTTCAACCTGGCCCATCAAGGATTAGCCTTTAATAGGTTGAGCCTTAAATGAGTCAGGCTAAAAATAGCCATAATTTTTTATAGCATATTTTTTTTGTGTCAAAACCTGCCCTAACCCTTTAAGGTTTAGGGTTGGCCTAGAAGGTCTTTCCCTAATTGACACTCTGATGAAACCCCATCTCACAAAATTCATCATTTTGTTAATACTAGTTCAGATATTTGAAATCTCATTCTCTAACCAACACGTGGGAAAGACACTTGTCCACTTCAGCATTTATGTTATCTCTCAATTTAGCAAATTAATATAAGGACTATCATATTGAGTCAATGACGTAGTAAAAATTGAATAACATTTTAAAAGGGAAAGACTATTTTGAGAGGAAGTATATATTTAGAGGACTAAAATAATATTTCACTTTTTTTTTTAAGTTAAGATTTATAAATTTTAAAATTTGAATCTCATAGTGACATTTAAGCTTTTCTGAAATACTTATAAATATTATATATATATATATATATATATTATAAAATGTGGAATAAGTACAACGGATTGCTTGGAAATATTATGGTTTTTAATTTTATTTTTCAGTATCTTGTAAATTTTTTTAAAAAATTTGTATTATAGTTTTATATAAAATTATGGTAAATCATCTTTACAATAATATTGACACAATCAGTGTAAAATAAATTTTAATAATAATATTTAATTTAGATAAATTTTTCATGAATCGGTTCGATCATAACTTTAATATGGAATTGAAAGGTATCAAATAAGAAATGATAATATGAATCATAGAAATATAATGAAATACACAATCAAGCAATATTTATCTAATTTGAAAAAGAGTAGGAAGAAATGGTTTGATCCTCTTATTTTCATTTCTTGAACCAAGGGATCCATGAATTGAGAACCTAATGTATATAGATACAATGGTCCAATGAGAGCAAGAATTTTCAAAAACATTTCGAACATTTAATTTCTGAGCAGAATAGATATTTTCAAGTAATGTTTAATCGACTACGTATTAATTAATATTCGGTTGATTGGTTAAATAATGAAAAAGAGCCTATTATATTTTTTAAACAACCAAATTATTTTCAAAAAAATATTTATTGAAAATATTTTTCAAACTAAAATGTTTTCTTTAAAAGCAAACAGACCTTA
>JASKGM010071589.1:0-11119 GCA_034509205.1 Ceratonia siliqua
AAATAAAGTTACAAACCATATTTATGTTAAGCCGGGCAAGTTCAGAGACAATGAGGGGACCTTCTTCCGGTTAGATTCATCGCACAACTTAGGCAAGCATAATAGAATCTCTCAAGTACGATCTATATTTTGATGAATATATAAGAATTAATCATCTGTTCCAAAAATTTGGCCACTTTCAGCTTTAAACAGTCATACACGTGGAATGAGTAGCCAAAAATGAGGTTAGAAATACAAAAGCATGTGCCTTTTTACACTTGATTTTTCATGAATATCTTGCTTTTAGGAACTATGTTGATATGCTACCACCAGCATTAAAACTCAACTATCTGAAAACTAATATGCAACAATCACTACATGGAGGTCATGCCATGTTTCTAAGCAGTCTGCACATTCCCCTGAGATTGAGTATGAGACTTGGCAACCCCTTCTTTCCATCCTTTCTGACGGGCTCTCAGTTCCCACAATTGAGTCAGCTTCTTTTGTGCCACTAATGACACCTCAGCTTTCTCCCTGGCTTCCTCGCATGTCTCCATCCCTGAATTACACTTGTCTGCTTCCTTCTGATACTGAGATGTAATCTTCTTAGCCTCAAGCAGAGCCACATCAGCACGTTGATGATTTTCCAAAGCTTCAGCTTCCCGTAGCTTTAGTTCTTCTGACAACAGCTCTGCAAAATTCTTTTCAGTATCTCCACTCACCTCTGGGTCGTGCTTTGCACAATCTGAATAACAATTCTGATAAGTAAGAGGAAGTTGGATAGCAAAATCACCAATAAAACCAAAATGTAATGTCACAATGTAGCTGCAGGCAAAACAAAAATTCTGTTCTTTAGCTTTCATGTCAAATATTAGCAGACTTAACAAGCAAAAGACTAAAATATCTTATTCATGTTTAAAGTTGGCTGCAGCACACACAAACCATGAAGCAACATGTAATCTGAGCAAGTTTAGTACAACATAGGAAAGATATAGACATTCTTGTTAGTTTGACATTTTGATGCCTTATTTAGACAATAGATTATACAATTATAGTTGCCTTACAGAACCTTTTTTTTTTTTTTTGGCATCATAGTTTCAGTTTCACAATTTTTGTTTTGCATTGTTAAATGAGTAGAGTAGGTTGACATAACACAGAAAGCCACACCACAAATATTCTTTGATTAACACAATTTTAGCACAAGACAATAGGTCAAAAATTTTAAAACAATAACACACAAGAGGTATATGAGATATTTGAGATAGTAACTATGTCACTTCAGCTCCCAAGTCCCACCATCGCACAAGTGTTGTATTTCACAAAGTTATAATGATACCAATATAGGTTATTTATGTACAAAAAATCCACTGAGATATTTCACTGGAGTTCATGTAGGAAACAGAAACCAACCTCCAAATGAAGTGTTGCTAAGCCCTGCACGACCACAGATATAGAAACAGAAATTAGTATATGTTCGAATCATGAGAAGTAAGCAGCATGTTATGAAAAAAGCAGTCTTTAATTGCCAGAATTCCTTTTACAGTAAAAAAAAAGCTATAATTTACATAAAGAGACACCATTGATTTGCAATTCCATTGGTGATGAATGATGATCAAAGCCATTAATAACAATTTTACGGTTATGGTGTTTAGGTTAATATTTGTTTAACTGAGAATATAAATAGGTAACGGGCAGATTATTATGCCTAATCAATTTCACATAAATGTGCTGATTTATGCCTGAAATTTTTAACTGCTTTTAGTTAGATGAAAATAGGCAATTTCTGCGTATGAGGGCAGTCTTTGTTCTACCAAATTAAAAGTTTCGGTTAAGTACAACATGAGGGGGGAACAGTACACCAAAATTCTTACAATTGTGAAATGCAATCTCAATCAGCTCAGACACCAACTATTCTCAGCACTTCATAAACAATTTCCTCTTTCATTGTACTTGCTCTAAGAACTGTGCAAGCCAGTCCCCTCAAGCTGTTCATGAAAAGTTTGGAACCTTATGCCAGTCAAGTCTCACTGGAACAGCCCTGTTATATCTAAAGGAAAATAATGGTGGAAAGAAGAAAGAATTTAGCAGGGTCATCTGCACTATCATTTGTTTCATTGACTCGTTTCTCAAATACCAGTAAGGTCTAAGATACATTCCTTAAGACAGCTAACCTTATGGTCCCGCATAATTACATTTACAACTGATGGCATTGTGTGCTTGGCTGTTTACATGATTGTCAAATCACTAAAACAGCAGTTTTGGCTATTGCATATTCAAACGGTCAATGTTATATTACAGTTGCATTTCTGAAGTTACATAACCCAGCATTCAGAAGAAAAGGGTCTATAGAGGAAGGAAAGTAACATGGTGATTTTCATCCCGTTTACTCACACTTTCAGCTTATGGGTCGCATGGTTAAGGATTAGTTGTGGGAAGCTGCAGTCCAAGGTTGATGAAATAATACCATGTCCATATCAGTTAAAGAGGAGAGACAGCATTAGGCAGTATTAGAAGTTAACAGAGAAGCACCACTATGGTTGGAACTTGGAAGATCCCAACTGCTCATTTCAACCACCCAAACTGAAAGTTTAAATTGCTTATGCTTGAGGAAATAGTTGTGACTATTACAACAGCGTCTAAATTAAAGTAATTTCCATAAAATGAAGCGGCTAGCCAAATAAGAAAGACGAACTTAAACCCAGTTTTTATTATTACAAAATTCCCTAAGCATCACCAGATCTCATGAAGTTCGCTTTTTCTGACCCAAAATATGAACTCGATCAAAACAGTTAAAGGATTGAATAACACCAGTATGCCTTCTAATTTGTTAAGGAGAACTAATGTATGAGATTTTCAACTTAACCTCAAATTGAATGTCACTTGAAAAAAAAAATTCGCCCGATGGCGATTTATTAAGCAGATGAGGAAGGTATAAAGCAGGGAATCTATCCTTAGAAAATTTCAGCTATAGAGGCTATATTTGTTAAATCTGGCAATTAAAGCTAGTCTTAGAAAGTCACAGTGAGACCATATCCAGAAGTGATCCAACTAGATCTGAGAACCCAGAAAGAAATGGCGAAAGATCATGAAGAGATATTCATTAAAGTACCTTCTGGGATGGAAAGGATCGGCTGAGAAGAGCAATCGCAGAGGCATGGTGCACAAGCAGAAGAAGATTGCTTCACTGCAGCTAACCCTTCCATGAAATGCCAGTACAGAGGCGGACCCAATATGTACCCTGCTGAGCAAAGAGCCACCACCCCCAAGCCCACCTTCAATAGAACTGGACTACAAGAAACCCCTGACTGGTTCATAGCCATCTCTCTCTGTCTCTCCCCCTCTTTCAATTAGTTCAAGAACTAAGAGAGACAAATAAATCAGAGTATGAAATGAAGATGAAGCTTATTGCAGACGGCAATGTCAACTGCCAAGTAGATGCCGCTGCATCGTCTTCACCTTCCTCTTCATTCTTTTTTTTATGGAAAGTATATTGTTTGTCCTTACGTCGGTTTCAATCTGTGTGGTAATTATTTTCATCACTTATTTTTTAAAAATTATTTTTAAAAATAATAATTAAAAAATAAAAATAATTTTGTTATATTTTAACTTATTTTTATCATTTATTTTTTTAAAAATATAAAAAATAACTAATAAAAATATTTTTACTCAAATCAATTTTTTATTTTTTAGTTTTATACAATTTTTTTTAAAATTATTTTTAAAAATTATTTTAAAAAATAATAAAACAAAAATCGTTCCAACAACCCTTCAATTTTGTTCTTTATGTTTTAAAGATTTCAAATTTTGTCTCTTATATTTTAAAAATATATCATTATTGTCCCTAAAACTAACATCGTTAAATATTGAAACAGAAAATGCTGACGTGATGATAAAATAGAACAGATATGCACACCTGGATTGAAGTAATTCACCTCAGCAAACGCCACGGTTTCATTCTTCACAAGATTCGCGTTCTCTATCAGTACCATATGGGATTTGAACTTTCATATCCTTGGTTGTTATCTTGTCATTTTCTCTTCCTCCTGCGGTACCAAAATTATTCAGCTTTTTAAGTACTTATGAAATTGATTAAGCTTGAAGGGTTGCTACATTCATAACAACCAACATTTTCCCCCAAAGAGCAATGATATATCCAAAATAACTAAAAAGGTGTAGTGAAATAAACTGCTTAAAGTTAACAACTTTTATTTGGTTTCATTAAAAGCTGCAATGAAGACTATGGTTAAGGGTTTTTCTTGGTAACATTGACGTTCGATGGAGAATAAAGTCACCTAGAATAAACTAAAAATACCCAATTCCCCCGAAATATTTTACATTTTTCGTTTTTCATGCTTATTTGGTTTCATTAATTGATTCCCAGTCTGGGTTATTTTTCCACCTTTATCAGAAGTTATTAGAAGGGGAAGCACTCAAGTGGAACTCATCTCTCCCCCTTGATGCTCTATGTAGTTTTGACGATATAATTGACAGATTCACCAGCCAATAGTTGCACCAGGTGAACATCCCCCAATCTCTGTGATCTGGTGAATGAAAAAATGAGGCCCGATTTTGAATTCATTACCTTTGTTACCCGATGGAGGAATTTAGCAGCTATAGCAAAATGGAACATAAAAGAGAAAGATGCAGTACAGATGGTTATCAATAACCTGCATGGGCCCATCAAGGAAGCGCAATGTCGGTCGAAACTCCATCATTAGTGATAGGAAAGATTCTCCCTGCCCGGTCGACTTGCTCTAGTTTCACTTAACTAAGTGAACTATGGGCAATTTTTTTAGGGCAATTCGAGAAAGTCGAAAAGAACATCTATGATATGAAAGGATTAACTTTATGCTCTGTTTTACATTTATAAAACAGAGTATACATAGCTTTTCATGGCTTTGTGGAGGTCTCTGTTTTACATTTATAGAACAGATTATACATAGCTTTTCATAGAATTGGAACTTGCTTTCCCAACTGGCCAATGATCCTTCCCGTGCGCTGATTCTAGATAAGACACTCAGAAGAAGAAAAGATGACACGAAGATGGTTAGCTGCAAGGTGACTGAAAGAAAGTAAGTTTGTCCTTCAGTGGAGGAAAATAAAATATATCATGAAGAATTCGAGATGAAGACATGGACCCACAGTGTGAAAAACATTTCCCTTCCATAACCTTAAAAATCCACTTCTGCATAAATGTGCCACTATGGAGAATGAGCATCAAGGATATGAAAGTTCAAATAATGTACTATTTTTGTCTAGTTTCAGGTACTGCAGGAGGAAGAGAAAATGATAAGATACAAAGATATGAAAGTTCAAATCCCATTTGGTCGTGAAATCATGTCCAGCAAAATGGAGTTTCAAGGGTTACTGATGGAGAATGCGAATCTTGTAGAGAATGAAGCAGTGGTGTTTACTGAGGTGGATTACTTCAGTCTAGGTGTGCATATGTGATCCATATCATCGCCACGTTAATATTTTTTATCTCAATATTTAACGGTATTAGTGTTAAGGACAATAATGGTGCATTTTTAAAACATAAGGGACAAAATTAAAACTACCTTCAAATATAAGGGACAAAAAATATACTTTAGGCTTTTTTTTATTAAATTGTTCCTATTCATTTAAGGTTTTGACAACCGTAAAATAATTCAGCTACTCTAACTTCTGGTACAAACGCACAACATAGAACACCGTGTGACGAGAACGTTTATAATAAAAATTAATATTATATTATAAACATTTTAATGTATAAATAATTTTTTTAAAATTTTAATAATTAATTTAAGTATAATTTAAAAATAAATTATATCACAAAACGGTAATAATATTATTGTCGTTCTGGTGATTTCGGAATTCAGATTGCATTCCTTATAAAACAAACGATGTCGTTTCGGTTAGCTTCTTGATTTTTTCTTTCTGGGTTGCTGAGGGCAAGTGAATCTAATACCTTGTTCATCACCCAAAGTGAAGAGGACACAGGGAAAGAGGGGAATCGACATCCAAGCCCTAACAATGGCGTTTGAGATTCCATTGGATCAGATAAAACAGTTACAGATCTTGCTCCGCAAAGAGGCCAAACTATCTTGGTATGGACTCGAGAATAAGGACTTTACGCTTCCGAAGCTACCTTCAGTTGCAGAAGCAATTGCTGCGCTCGATCCCTCGCCTCCCTACCTTAGATGCAAGAATTGCAAGGGTAGACTCCTCCGCGGGTTGCAGTCATCTATCTGCGTTTTCTGTGGCACAAATCCCCAAAAGGACTTGCCTCCCGACCCTATCAAGTTTAAGGACACAGTTGGATATCGCTGCTTACTTGACTCTCTTCACCTAGATGGATCGGTAGACTCAATGCTATCTTTTTCGTAACGTTATTCTTTTGTTTTCTTCATTCCTTATTTGGAAAGCCCCATTTTGAATCCAATTTATTTGCTAGCGCTTTCCTTAATACTGGTGATGGGTGGTATTTTGATATAACATTATTAATTTTTCCTATGTTAGTTATAGAAAATTTCTACCTTTTCAAAATTGGTGGTAGTCTTAAACTTTATAATTTTGATAGTTTGTTCAAACTCATGATTTTATGCATTGCTATATTAACTTAACACATTGTTTTGCAGGAGATGGTGGGACCAATCGATGAAGGGAATGAATCAAACAGAGGGAGGAGTGCATCAAAAGATGAGATTCCCTTATCTGAACTTTTGGATTTGGAAATTAGAAGGCCTCCTGAGTCAGATGGACTTCCAACCAGTAACTCAGACGAGGCGGCATTCCAGAGCAAAAGTTTATTAAACTTGCCTGCAGTTGACCTTGATAGTTTTTTTTCTCAGAGGGAATCTGCTTCTGATGCATTTGAAGAGCAGTTGGCTTCAAACAAACAAAAGGATGGTGCTGCGGATAATACTTTCCAAGCTAACGAAAATCTTAGTTTGTTTCGGAGTGTCCAAGTTTCGGAAACAGCTACAGGGTCTACAGAAGATCAGAGTGGCGATTCTTTTTCTGGTTGGGAGGCGGACTTCCAGTCTGCTAGTTCTGGGGCAGTTCATAAAGAATCCAAATCATTTGATCATTCTGCAGTTGATCTTGATGTGGTATTTGCATCTGGAAAAGTTCCTGTTGGTGTAAAGAGGAGCGATGATTTGAATCCTTCGGAATCCATGGAAAATGATTGGTTCCAGGGTGATATAGTGAGAACTTCCAACTCAGAGGTAACTGGCCAGACTGGGAAATCTGAAATAGTGATGGATATCAATTATGCAAAAACAGCGGAGAGTGCTAATAGTTCTTCTACTATAAATTTTGAATGGATGCAAGATAACGAAGGGCCAGGGATCGGTAACAAGACAACTGATATTGTGACTACCGACGAAGTTTCTGATTCATTTGATGCTTGGGATGACTTTACTGGCGCCAGTACACAAAATCCTTCCAGTAGTGTTTCCAACTCAAAGATAACTAACCAGACCGGGAAATCTGAAATGGCTGCTGCTTTTAATGATACAAAAAAGGCAGAGGGCTCTAATAGTTCATCTACTAACAGTTTTGACTGGATGCAAGATGACCAATGTCTAAGGAGCAATAACAAGACAACTGAAACTGTGGCTACTGATGAAGTTGCTGATTCATTTGATACTTGGAATGGCTTTACTAGCTCAACCACTAGGCAAGATCCTTCCAGTAATCTTGGGAAACAAACTGTAAATCAGACATCTCCGTCTGCTGAGCAGACCTCTGAGTTGAATATACTCAACTCATCAAGCAATTCACAACATATGAATTTTGGTGGGTTGAAACAACATGATTTATTTTCAGGACAATCTAGTAGTTCAACGAGTTCTGCTGGAGCGAACATTCAGCAGTCTGGGGCTTCTTCGGGCAGGCACGTTGATATTATGTTGGCTACATTATTTTATTTTATTTCTATCACCTTCAGGAAATTGAATTCAGTCGTTTAGTTTATATTATTGAAATTCTTGAAAACTCGACAAAAAGGGGTGTTAATAAAGGTAAAGCACTGAAAGGAAATTGATGCATTTAGGAATTTATTTACTAATTGAAGGGTGGGGAAAGGGTAGCTGTTTTGAATAACGGTTGAATTTAGACGTACATGTGGAATGTCATTCTGAGTAATGGCATAGTTTTCAGCTTTGCAACGTGTCATGGCTTGAAAGAAAGTCGTCTAGTATGAGTTGAGCAGCTGTGTTAAAGTTCTTAAGGCTTTCCCTGGCGCAAGTGAATGGGAGAAAGGATGTGGGAAGGAACAAACTAGAGAGTGAATTCTCTTTTATTTATTATTTATTAAAACTTTAAACATCACTATCCTTCCTACTGTTTTTACTTCTACCTTGAAAAACTCTGGTACTAGAGAACATGAAGTTCATCATCCTTTAAACCATTGGGCAGGCTTTGCATCTTATCATTGATGCTCTGGATAATTAATGTGGTTTTTGATCCGTGATTCAAACTAACATATTGGTCTGTCTTATGATTGACATTTCGCTTTTTAAACAAAGAAACCTATCTCATGCCATATGTTGCATGTTCAGGGTGGTTGATGTGGAGGCGACAGGAGGAAACTCGGGAGATGTTTCCAGTGCAAAATTAGGGTCAAATGTTGATGATGTAGAGATGTTGTTATCACAAATGCATGATCTGTCCTTTATGCTTGAGAGCAGGCTTTCAGTTCCCCCAAAGTAAGATAGAACTACATTATTTTCTCAAGATTCTTATTCGGTTGTTGTTCACATATATTAATTTTTTAATTTGTAGCATAGGCCTCCTCCCCTCACCTCCCCTTCTGGTATTTGTGTTTTTTAATGAATAGATAATGGGTACAGCTTTGATGCACCGCTTTAATACCAGGCATCCTAAATTAGCTTTGATTTTAAATCAAGCACGATGGTCTTGTATTGTCTTATATTATGCAACTACTATTACCTTAACAGGCAGTGTCTGGGAAATATGAACATGATTTTGGCACCTCATTAATGTGATAGAAGGTCTGATCTGTTGGGTGCCTTTCACTTTTTGGTGTTAGGAATATTGTTTAGACGTTATGGCTGCATTGTTAATTGTCGGTGGTTTCTTCACTCTTTTATATTCATTTAGGCCTTGTGAACTTGGGAAATATCCCGCCTGAGAGAATCCAGGAAATGAATCTTTTGAGGGATGATTATCTGATTGTGGTTACAGTGAATTTCTTGGTTGAAGACATTAAGGAATGCAATTGGTAATTCTGAAGGACGTTACAATTCTACGATTTTATTTGTTGAGAAAAGGCCGTTGAATTTAAAGACAGCACCAAGTTCTGAAGGAAGGCAATCAGGGATAAGCGTGGGCGGGTTTTGACCTCTTGGGAGCGAAGAAAGTATTCCTTCGATCAGAATTTTATTTGAGCAATAAGGCCGTTTTCGACCAGTAAATGGCATCTACTCAATATTCATTGGTGTTTAATCACAACTGTTTCTTAAATAATTAGTTAGTGGTGATTGGTGAACTGGTGACAAAGAAAGTGTGGCTCTTATTTTGGTTTAGAGATTAATTTATAGTTTTCTTTTCACCCTTCTTTATGTTCTGATTTCTGAGTAGGCCATTTTGTTTCCAAGACAGGTTTTTTTTTTTAAATTTATTTCTCATCTGATTTCGGACTTCCACATTTTTCAGATAAAGGAACTAACCAGTAATTTATAGAGAAGTCCATTATAATTCCATGACATTCCATTAAAATAACTACAACAATGCTAATTTATTCATAATGTATTAATGGCTATACTGTCATAGATTTTTTTTATTAAAGTTGGTAATATAATACAATATATATATATATATATATATTTTATAATGATACTCACATTTTATAAATATGTAAAAAAAATTATTATTCATTCATATATTATATTAATGATAAAGATAAATTGATTTTTTTATAGTTTCAAAAAGAAAGTGAATATTATTTCATAAACAAGCAAAATATTAAATTTTATATTATAAAACTTGATGTTATGATAATTTGTCTATATTAATTGATGAAGGCAGTAATTATTATCTCCTCTTAAAAAAAACAATTAATTGGTCAAACAAATAATACCCAAAACCTCACCCGATCCATAAGAGCCACAACTCTACAAAAGTCCTAAACAGTGCTGTCAACTGCCCCAAAAAGAATGGTGATGGGCAGCCCAAAGAAAACACTGGAAACTCATAAATGTTCAAGGGCCAGATGAAGAACCCTGTCTAGGCCCAACACTGCCTCACCTGAGCTTTGGATTATCGGTAGAGAATATGGGATTATGTGGCCCCTCTCTTCTTTTGGATCATTGACCTAGGCCCAGAAGAGGTTGAGCAGCTCAGAAAGGTTGATGGGGCTGGCTTCAGTCGTTTGAAAATATTATATTTTTTAATTTTTTTTACCAATAAATAGAGGTGAGAATAAGGGTTAAGACCTTTAACTTAAATTATTTTAATACTTAATATTTAAAATTATATTTCATTATTTTTATAATCATGTTGGCTATAAATTATAATAGTGAGAATTGATAAGGAAATTTTAATTTTAATTTGTAGTTATATTATTTTGTTATATTATTATTTTTTTGTTAAAAATAATAAAATAATAAATGTTATAATTTTAAATTTCTTAAATAATTAATTATTTATTTGAAAAATGATTGACTCTAATAATTCCAATGTCTATGTAGGTGGCAAACGACACCGTTTATGTCACCATTCAATCATTCAACACTGTTAAGCATGGCAAACTGCATGTTCTCTTATAAAACCTGAGGAATGTTAGATGTTCTCAGATCATCTGCTTCCAGATTCTGTTCTACAATCCCTCACAGTTCTCCTGCTTTCTCTCTTGCGCGAAATGTTTCGCCTTCTGCTCCTTGCTTCTCTCTCCGTTTGATGGCTGACTCTGCGTCATCTCCTTTCAAGAGAATCCAGATTCAATCAAAGGGATATTGACACTGTGAGTGTGCCTCATTCATAAATTCTTACCATCCATTTTATATGATTTCGGTGCTGATTTGCAAAGTTTATCTTCTTATCTACTATTTAAGTCATGCGATTGACTCGTTTCCCTAATTTTGGTTAATAGATTTCATGATTTTTCTATAAAGCGTAGTTGTCCCAGTTTTAG
>JASKGM010071600.1:3561-15996 GCA_034509205.1 Ceratonia siliqua
CCCCCCCCCCCCCCCCCCCCCCCCCCCCCCCCCCCCCCCCGTAAAGAGACAATTATTGGGGTAAATTATAATATTTTTTATATTTAAAATATTATATATTATATTGTATATAAAAAATTTTAAAACTTTTGAAGAGGTTATAGCTTATATTTTTATATTTAAAATATTATATATTATCTTATGTATATAATTTCTTAAAACTTTTGGAGGAATGATGCTATGCTTGTTAAGATTGAGAATTATTTTTGGAGTAATGTTATTTTATATTATTTTTTTACATCACTCTTATATCTTATTTTATATATATTATTTTATTATTTATTATTTATCATCATTATTATTATTTTATAATATATAAATAGTTAAAAATAGAAATATAGCAAAAAAAAAAATGGAAATAACATTTTTCATGTTTTTGGTACGTATAGTATGCCTTCGGAGCATTTATTAGAATTAGTTCTATCCCATATGAAAACTTTATAAATATATAATTATGATGTTGATATTGTAGGTCAAAATTTTTTTTAAAAATTGAATAACACAATATATTAATTTTATACAGTATTGTGGGATACAAAATAATTTTATTTAGAAAAAAAATTGTTTGAAACTTTTCATCCGACAATAGTTTTTTTGTGAAAACTCATCTTAGAGAAAGTTAATATTCAATAGTGTAAGATTAGTTTTGATTGATATTAGTGTCAATCGTATTGGAATAGGTTTTTAATTTTTAATTTTTTGTTATAATTTTTATTTTAAGATAATTTAAAAATTTTTAAAAACATTTTGAAAAAGATATAAGTAAATTTAAAAAAATTTCATAGCACAAATATTAAAAAATAATTCAAAATACAAAGTAGAAAAACAAAAAAAAAACAAAAATCTTTTGATTTCTTTTATTTTTTTTAAATTTTTTAAAATTCTTTTAACTTATTTCTTAAAATAAAATTTAAAATTTAAAAAATTAAAAAGTAGAATAGAAGTCCTCATATATATTGCTATTGCAGAGATAAACAATCTCCACATTTTCAAATGAACTAAAAATCATGCCCCATTCTCAATAAAGTAAAGACATTTAAGTCATTTTATCTATAGATAATACAAAAGATGCAAGGGTATTAATATCACTTCTTCTTCTTTTTTTGATAAAATAACTTAAATATCCTTACATTTATTTTGTCCTTATGAAAAAAATATAATATTCAAAATTTGTATGAAAAATTTTTTTCTATCCAAATGCTTTATGAAAAAAGTCCTTCAATATGTCTTTTTCAGTAATTTTATTAATCATAAGTCCTTTTGTAGTTTTGCATCTAAATATTTTTTTTGATTTAAAAATCATTCTCAATTACTGTATCCAAACACAAAACAACTTATTTTTCTGAAAATATCTTCTTCCTAAAAGAGAAGAAAAAAATGACTTGTTTGATAAGTTCAAACAAATGGATCTAAATGTAGAAACATTTATTATGTCTTTTAAAGAGATAGAAGTGAGTTTTTGGTCAATTTCAAACATGTGAATATTGCTAATCTCTACAACATGGTGAAGAAGTTAGCAATCCCATATATAGGGATTAACTCGAGGTAAGTTTCTTCTAAGAAGGGAATGATGCATAGTATAGATATAGGAAGTTTTGCAATTAGTTATTTTTGTTTAGTCCTTTGTTAGTATTTTTTTTAAGAAGTCTCACATTGCTAGTTTTAGTTATATATATTATAGTACATAGGTATATATTAAAATAGGCCATTGCTATGCTGCAGCTCCAAGTTTAGAACTTTAACATAGCATTTTCAACTTCCACCTCCCTTTTTTTGTTTTTATTTTTTTATATTAATTAATTGTTTTCTTGTATTTTTTTAGAAAATTTTTAAAATATTTTTAAAATATTTTACATTTTTTATACTGTTCATTCAATAATTTTTTTAGAATTTACTTTTTCTTAAGTAAAAAATTCTAAAAGAATATATAAAAAAATTTCAAAAAAAGTATATGACATAAACAACAATAAATTAATATCAAAAAATAAAAAATAAACAAAAAGAGGTGAGAGGTGGGATTGCATTGCTACTGCTCAAAAATAGAATGTTAACATAGCAATCACCATTAAAATAAGTCTCACATCGCTTATGTCTTCGTATGTCTAAATTAATTTGAAGTCTATATAAATATGTGACCCCTTGAATGTTTTATATATCATTCTATTATTAATAAAAGATTCAGTTATTATTATTATTTTTTTATGTGTCAAAACTTTAATTTCCTCAAAAAAAATTTTAAAGGTGTTTGCTAGAACAAATGATCTAACTTTGCTTACGTGTTGCTTCAAACACTCAAATGCACCTAAAACTTCAATCAGTAGGAGAAATCTAAAAAGATTAAATCTTGAACGGCCTAAAACGAAGTTGATTACTTCCATCGAATTAACATCTACTAAGTAATATGTGAATTATGAATATTAGTATATATTAAAGGTTATATTTAAGCTACTCATGAAATAATAATATTCTTTGAGATGGGGAAGTGGCCTCCATATAGGCCCCATACATAGAGGTGACGCCCCTCTCTCATGAAATATTGCTACTATATAAATAGTATAGTATACACCTATATTAAATCAGGTTAATTAAGTTTCCTAATTATATGAGACAATGTTCACTTTGGGAAGTATCAAATGATCACATAAAAGGAAATAGCTTGATTATTGCTTTTGATATGTGTCTAATGTACAAATTTCAGAATTTTGGCTTATGTTACATCTATGTGTCATGTAAATATGTTATTTTGCTTTCTAAACATAACTTGCATAAGAGTGATTATTTTTTTCATTTTTCACATAAGATCATTCTTCTCATAAGAGTATCATAAGAGTATGTCCCATTTCAATAATGGAACAATGACTACGTTCAACAAGGCCAATATGTTGTGGCGAATAAGGAGGTAGTGACAGAGTTAAAAATTTTAACTAGTAGAAGTAAGAAGTAGATTATAAAGGACTAGTTTAGTTTGTGAAAACATTTCTTATTTTTATTTCTTGTTTTCATTTCTTAATATTGATTTTCATTTTTAAATTTTTAAATTTTAGAAAATATGTTTGGTTTGTATTTTTATTTCCTATTTTCAAAAAATAATAACTATGATTGAAAACATGTTTATTTTATATTATGTTAAATTTTTTTTTTTAGAAATGAAAACTAGAAAACATGTTTGGTTTGTAAATGGAGAAATACAGAACGAAGAAATGTGACCACAACCAATATCATTTCGCCACCTCCTAATCTCAAATCATTTGTTGTAATCCTAATCAAACCAATGCTGATTACTACCATCTTGAAAAGAAACACCAGTTGGTAATGTTACTTGGCATAACCATACAACAATAAGATGGTACCAATTTCAGAAAGCTCTTACTTCAAAATGTCCAATATTTTTACATTTTGGCTCCACTCCATGAGGAGCTTCATGCATACATAAATCTCCAGTAGGCAGATCTTGCTCTAATCCAAGTCCTACCAAAGAATTATTTTCCGACGCAAATGAATGAAAACTCCACAATATAGTTAGCCTTCACAGTTCACAAGTGCCTTTTTCTCTTTTAAAAACTAGATTGTTAAATTTGCTCACATCATTTACAATTCTTTTTCTTCCTGAGAGAAGGTATTTATTTATGGGGTAAAAAGATAATCAGTTTATCTACAACGGAATGCTGCCAAGTTCATAATCTACAAACAAAATTAGGAAATGGGAATAATGACCCAATAAAATCCTGAGATGAACGAAGCCAGTAAGATGTGATACAATCAGCACACTCTGAATGTAATGTCAGAGATGGAGAAGATAGTGGAATTAAACATTTAAGAAACTACTTTCTTGGGATAGACCTCTGCATCAAGCCAACCATTGGTACGACTCTCCCCTTAAATCAAGAGAGATAATAACCCATGAAGAACTTGAACCAGTTGTAGCAACCCAATTAAGCTAAGAACAGTGGCGGATCTTGAACCAAACTCATAGGGGGGCAAAATTTTTTAAAAATTTTATTTACATAAAAAATTTTGTTTTAGGGGGGCAAAAACAAAATTTTTTTCTTTTTGAATGCACAATTACAGAAAAACAAAATGTTTGGAGGGGCTGTAACCCCCTAACCTGCAAGGAAGATCCGCCTCTGGCTAAGAAGTACTGATACTTTAGATTGGAGCAGTATCGTGATAGCTACATATCTGACACTCATATTAAACATGGCACAATATTTTATATTACTTGTAAATACTGCAAATTTGGTCTTACCGCAGTATCCATATTATGTCGTATCCTATATCCATTTAAGTGTCTGCGGTTCTTAGCAATTAAATTTAAGAGTGCCACTCACAAATTTTTGCTATTCATCAAGTGGGACACCAGAAGGGAACTCCTGAATCCCTCTCCAAGATTTGGTAGCCAGGCGGTATAAACCTTGACTTCAGTTTTCTATTCACCTTTACCATCACTATCATAGCAAAAAATTGCTACCACCTTATAACTATCAGTCAAATGATCATAACCAAACCCATATACTGTATAACTTCCACGCTGCCGTTTATTCTCCAAATATGGCGACTTCTTAAAGATTCTAATAGTTGGGTTCCATATAAGGGCATAACTTTGATAAATAGCGAAACAGAGCAATGGTGGGCAGGCTATTGAAAATGGAGTGAACAGAGCAAGACCTGAGAGTGAAATTAAAGCTAAAAATGATGTTGTGGTGGGTGAATTTGGTGTCCATGGTTGACATGCCAAGTTGCTTCTTAATGAATTGGGGATCGAAGAGAGTGAGCGCGATCTGTAGAGAGAAAGTCAAGAGACAGGGTTGGATTACTTTTCTTACTATTTATCAAATTGTCATTGCGTTTTTAAATTTTTTCAACTTATTTATTAAATTACTACTGTTTTTTTAAAGTTCTTATTTTTAATTTTTAAAATTTTCAACAAAAACATTGAACATAGTGTTGTTTTCAAATTTTCAGCTATTTTAAGAAACATTTAAAAAAAATATTTTTTAAATTTATAATCAAACATATTTTCAGACTTGTTTTCTATTTCTAATGAAATTAAAAATAGGAAACACTTCAACTAAATGCGCCTTAAATATTTTTATCAAAAAAAATGTTATAAATACTCATGATAAATTATCCGGAGGTAACTTTTAAATTTTGATGGAAACAAAAAAAATTCATATATATTCATTAAAAAAAAGTTAGCTTATGAGTAATTGCCCACAAGGTATAAAGTGGATCAGCCACTATAGAGAGTGGTGATATAGTCAGAGATATCATGATGGGCAAAATGTGGTTTAAGATTAAGAAATTCAATGCCACTGTCATTGTAAAGAGCTTTGGTTTTGCAATGAAAAGAATTTTCAATATGAGCATGAGATTGAAGAAAAACCGTAGAAACATCAGATTTTAATTTTATTGGAAAAAGCCATAAATAACGACTAAAGTGATCCACAAAGGAGACATAATAATGATATCCTTCAATAGAAAAAAAACAGGGGATGGTCCCCAAACATCAGCAAAAAGAATGTCAAACGGCCAATGACTAGTAACTGAAGAAGGGCCAAAGGACAATCAGTGACTTTTATTGCATTCACAGCAGGAGTAGATAGCAGACATCCCCATTATTTGGAGCCCAGCGTAAAGGTGTCTCGTTAATGGCAGATGCATGTTGAAGCTTCGAACAATTACCCCCAAGTTATTTTTTTTATAATATATGTAACAATTGTTTTTTGTCCTCATAAAAATTTAGAAACTACTCCTACATGATTTATTATTTACATGTATTTATAATTTTTTTGGTAAAAATATTTATAGTTTATTTCTTATTCTTACTAGTTAAAATTTTTGGATCCACAACTAGTACTTGTGAATCTGTGATACAATCCTTCACAAGAAAATAAGTGGGGTGTGTTAGAATATATATATAATCTATTTGCATTGTCAGCAGTTGTCCTAGTCTTTAGGAAATTTAGGAAGTTGTTTACATGTTCTGTAACTAATGTGCCACGTTCATAAGCTATGTTAAAAACGTGGACAACTATATTATCTTTGCAGTCAGTTTTTGTATGGCTATATCATGGCCAAGACGCTTTACAATTCCAAGTTGAATGAATTATCTTTTCCTCCTAATTTTCTCCGAGTTTACTAGTTTAGAGCAACCTTTGGTATCGTAGCCTTATCACCAGGCTTGATTCTTAGAAGCAGCAGTCTACTACATAGAGAGTCATTTGCGAAATGGCAGAGAGTTTGTTTGTACAGCCAGCTATTCCAAGGTTTGATGGGCATTATGATCATTGGGTAATGCTCATGGAGAATTTTTTACGATCTAAGGAGTACTAGGGATTAGTCGAAAATGGAGCACTTGCTGCAGCAGATGGGGCTATACTGACAGATGCACAAAGGAGACATATTGAAAAGCAGAAATTGAAAGATCTAAAAGCCAAAAATTACTTGTTTCAGGCTTTAGACCATTCCATTTTGGAGACCATTCTTAATAAAGACACAGCCAAGAGTATATGGGATGCTTTGAAGCAGAAATATCAAAGAACAAGTCAAGCGTGCACACTTGCAAGCTCTTCGCAAGGAGTTTGAAGTGCTTCACATGAAAGCAAGAGAATTAGTGATAGAATACTTTGCTAGGACATTCACCATAGCCGACAAAATGAAGGCCAATGGTGAACACAAGGATGCTGTTGCTGTAGTTGAAAAAATTCTACGTTCCATGACATCTAAGTTTGACTATGTGATGCGTTCAGTTGAGGAATCGAAAGACCTGGATCATTTAACCATAGATGAACTACAAAGCAGTATACTTGTCCATGAGCAGTGCATGAGTTCACATGTAATAGAAGAGCAAGCACTAAAAATTACTTATGATGCTCATTCTAGTGGAAGGGGTCGTGGTTGTGGCACCTATGGAGGCAAAAGAAGAGATAGAGGGAGACGGAATTTCAATAAAGCCACTATAGAATGTTATCATTGTCATAAACTAGGCCATTTCCAATGGGAATTCCTAAATAAGGAGACAGAGGCTAATTATGGTGAAATTCAAGAGGAGATGCTGCTGATGGCCATGTGGAAGAAAATTCAATCAACAAAGAGGAAACATGGTTCCTTGATTCAAATTGCAGTAACCATATCTGTGGTAAAAATGAGTAGTTTTCTAATTTTGATGCAAATTTCATAGATTCAGTGAAATTGGTAAACAATGCATGCATGACTGTTAGTGGGAAAGGAAATGTGAGACAACTGATTAATGGCATGATACAAATTATCATTGGAGTGTTTCATGTGCCTGAACTAAAGAACAATCTCTTCAGTGTTGGTCATTTCAAGAAAAAGGGTTGGCCATTCTTATTTAGCATGACAAGTGTAAGGTCTTCCATCCAGAGAAGGGGGTGATTATGGAAATAAGAATCCCTTCTAATAGAATGTTCATGTTGCAAGCACTAGTTCAGCCTTCAGCCCTCACTTATTTCACTACTATTTATGGCTATCTCAGTTTCAAGGGGTTAAAAACACTTCAAGAGAAGGAGTTAGTGACCGGTTTACCCATACTCAAATCTCCTACAAAAGTATGCAAAGATTGCCTAGTGGGAAAGCAACAAAGAGGACCGTTTCCAAATAAAAATGGATGGAGAGCCTCACAAACATTTCAACTCATCCATGCTGACATTTGTGGGCCAATCACACCTCTGTCTAATAGTAACAAATGGCACTTAATTACATTTACTAATGATTTTAGTAGAAATAAATGGGTTAACTTTTTGGTAGAAAAGTTAGAAGCCTTTAGTGGTTTTAAAAGTTTCAAAATTCTTGTTGAGAAAGAAATTAACCCAGTTATTAAGGGGTAGAGGACTGACAGATTCTTAGCTTTTTGTATAGAAAATGAAATACAAAGGCAGCTAACAGCTTCATATACACCACAACAGAATGGCGTTTCATAAAGGAAGAATATAACCATCATGAATATGGTGCACATTATGCTATCAGGAAAGAACATTCCAAAAACTTTCTAGCCTGAGGCAATGAACTGGACAATGTATGTTCTGAATCGCAATCCCACTTTGGCAGTGAAAAATAAAACTCCAGAAGAAGCTTGGAGCGGTGTTAAGCTATCTATGGTTTATTTTAGAGTTTTTGGATGCATCTCCCATGTGCATGTGCCTGATAGCAAACGAAGCAAGCTGGATGATAAAAGTGTGACTTGTATTCTTTTGGGAATCAATGAAGGGTCAAAGGCTTATAGACTCTATGATCCCAAAGAAAATCATCATTAGCAAGGATGTCGTTTTTTAGGAAGATAGAAGTTGGAACTGGGATCAAACTCACAAAGCAAACATTACTTGTAACTTGGGATGGGAAGACAGTGAAGAACCACCAATTGTAGATGTTGAAGCAGCAATGGATGAGAATGTTAATGTGGTTGCAAAAGAAGGTGATTCTGATCCAGGTGCAACAGAAGAAAATAAGTTAAACCATGAGATAGAAAGTCCTATACAAAGAAGGACTAGGAGACCACCAGCTTGGCTAAGAGATTATGACACAGGTAGTGAGGTTCTTGAAGAGGATACTGAACCCCACTTAGCCATGCTTGTAGCTACTGTCACTACTGATTCCATTTATTTTGAAGATGCTGTTAAAATTGAAAAATTGAGGAATACCATGAACTTAGAAATTGCAGCAATTAATAAAAATGACACTTAAGAGCTAATTGAGTTACCAAAAGAAGGAAAGAAAGTTGGAGTGAAATAGGTGTATAAGACCAAGTTCAATGAAAATGGAGAAGTTGAAAATATAAAGCAAGGCTTGTGGTAAAGGGGTACACTCAACAATATGGGATAGAATACACAGAAGTTTTTGAACCAGTGACTATAATGGAGACAATTAGAATGGTAGTAGCCTTGCAGCTCAAAAAGGATGGCCAATTTATCAACTAGATGTAAAATCTGCATTTCTTCATGGAAGGCTAAATGGGACAATTTTTGTGGAGCAACCTTTGGGGTATGTACAAAAGGGCAAGGAGCACAAGGTTTACATATTAAAAAAGGCCCTTTATGTGCTCAAGCAAGCACCACGTGCTTGGTGTAGTCGCATAGAAGAATATTTTGTAAAGGCAGGTTTTGAAAATTGTGACCATGAACATACACTTTTGTTACAAAACAGAGAAGCAGGTAAGATTTTGATTGTAAGCATTTATGTTGATGATCTTATCTTTACTGGCAATAATGAGTTGATGTTCGAAGAATTTAAAAATTCCATGAAACTTGAGTTTGATATGACAGACCTTGGCAAGATGAGATTCTTCCTTGGTCTTGAGGTATTATAGAGAACTTATGGTATTTTCATTCATTAGAAGAAGTACAGTTTTGAAGTCTTGCAAAGGTTTGGAATGGCTAGAGCAACCCTATGCAAAATCCAATTGATCCTAGTTTCAAAATTACAAAAGATGAGAATGGAGATGCAGTAGACAAAATTTATTTGGAGCCTTGTATTTAACAGATATAAGGCCTGATCTCATGTTTATTGTAAGCCTTATTAGTAGGTATATGGAGAATCCTACTGAGTTACACCTGCAGGTAGCTAAAAGAATGTTGATATACTTAAGAGGAATTGTAGGTTTTGGGATTTACTTTAAAGAGGGAAGACATGATGAATTAATTGGATACACTAATAGTGAGTATGCTGAGGACTTGGAGGATAGAAAAAGCACTTCTAGGTATGTATTCTTATTAGGATCTGGTGCCATATCCTGGTCATCAAAGAAGCAGCTTATGGTGAGCCTCTCTACCACTGAAGTAGAGTTCATTGCTGCTGCTTCATGTGCATGTTAGGCAGTTTGGTTGGAAAGGGTACCATCAAAACTGAAACAGACTCAAAGCAACAAAGTCTTCATTCATTGTGATAGTAGCTTAGCAATAAAGCTCTCAAGGAATCTAGTGATGCATGGCAGGAGCAAGCACATTGATGTGAGGTTTCATTTTCTTAGAGAACTTACAAAGAATGACACAGTGGATTTGACACATTGCAACGCTCAGAAGCAAGTAGCTGACATTATGACCAAGCCACTCAAGCTGAACATTTTCCTAATAATGTGAAGCCTGCTTGGCATATGTTCTAAAGCTGATGTAAACTGATGCAATAGCATTCATATTAAGAGAGGAATTGTTAGAATATATATATATATATATATATATATATATATATATATGTATGTATGTATGTATGTATGTATGTATGTATGTTATTTATCTTTATCTTTATGTTATCTATTTGCACTGTCAGCAGTTTTCCTAGTCTTTAGGAAGTTTAGGAAGTTGTTTACATGTTCTGTAACTAATGTGCCACGTTCATAGGCTATATTAAAAACGTGGACAGTTATTTTATCTTCTAGTCGGTTTTTGTATGGATATATCATGGCCAAGACGCTTTACAATTCCAAGTTGAATGAATTATCTTTTCCTCCCAATTTTCTTTGAGTTTATTGGTTTAGAGCAACAGGGTGAAACTCAATAGCAACAATATTGGTCTTGTAGAATTTAGAAGCAGAAATCAGGTTACTAGCAATTTTAGGACCACAAAGGGCATTAGTTGAGCGTAGTATTTGGCAATATGGCCTTGAAGATAATAGAATTGACACTTGGGAGGAGGGTGATTGTTGTGGTTGGAGTGGTAATTGGAGTGGACAAGAATAAACACAAGGCATCCTCAAAGCCTTTCCTGCTTGAGTGATCCATGATGAAGAAAAGTATACCGACCAAGTATACAAATATTAAGAATAAATTTGCTCAAGAATGCACAAGAATAAGTACAAGGAATATCAAGATTTTTAATGGGAAGAAAAAATGATGGGACCTAGTCCAGCAAATAATCTATTATAAAATATCAATGAGTACAAGTTGATTCTCCTAGTTACACATTAAAATTCACAAGACTCACCAATCATCAACAATAGCCTAATATTTTGATAATAGTACTAATACTCAAACGGCAACACTGAATAACCAGATACAATAACTTTGAATTCAAAAATAGCAACACTAGAATACCTAAATACAATAATACATAAAACCTATTAAAATGGGTATCACAACTATACATGTTCATGGGTTAGGTCAGACCAAGCTTGATCCCAATAGGCTTTTTAGTATATGGGCTTATGCCTTAATTTAGACACATTGTTAAAGGTTGAGTATTTGTCAAAGTCCATGGATAAAACACATGCTTAGCCTATGCTTTTTTGCATATAAATAAAATTTTATTTAATTTGAAAAAAAAATTAATTAGATAACTTTACAAATATTGATATTTTTCATCTAAAAATACCCAAAAAAATAAATTTAGTTAGAATAACTTTTATAAGTAAGGGTATTTTTGTCCAAGTAGTTATATTTTTTAGCATATTTGATTTAGTGGAAAAAATTGAATTTATAGAGTAAAAAATGGACAATGAGACATAATAAAAAAATACAAAGAATGAAAGAAAATAATAAATCTAATACATAATTTAAGGAGTGAATAAATTGATAAATTATATTATTAGGCTAATTCAATCTAAGCCCAGGCCAAGCTCAACTTAGCCTTAAAATTATACAAGCTCAGTGGTTAGGCTTGGATATGAACTCATTGATTCAAATATTAGGCTGGCATAGGCCCACTTAATTAGACCAAATATACCTATGAACTTACCTAACCCACGAACAACTTTAATCACAACCCAAGAAGGTAAATACGCAATCAAATCATGCAAACAAAGACTGTCAAAGTGGTGAATAACATATTAATGTTTGATCTATAGGCCAGAGATGGTTTCTTCCACGTATGACGTATTCTTCAAAGGAATGCTCTCAAAAGTGAAGAGAAAAGCTGGCTCGCATAGTGAACTTTTCACTCTTCCACTAAAAAGTTATCCAACCATCATCATAATAGTAAAAAGCTTCTCAAGCAAGCCAAAAGATATTACAAGTTTACAATTCCATTAGTTAAAATAAAGGCAGTATCTTGATCAAGAATGTAAACAAAAAAGTATTGGTTAAATTGTGTGATAATTCCACTTAAGAAGGGACCACACAATATAGAGATTAAGAATTAATTCATGCTTTATAGTCTACACCCAGATGGTCGAGTAACTGAATTAATTTGCATTAGCAGCATACTATCATACTTGATTCAATCATTTTTATTCATAAGAGTACTTGATTCAATCTTAATGCAATGATCTTGATTTTGATTGTTCTTTTCCATAATTTTAGGAATGTTTTTCTTACAAAAGATAATTTACAAATCTCACAAAAGGTATTTATAACTAATGATTCAATCATTTTTTTTCATAAGAGTACTTGATTCAATCTTAATGCAATGATCTTGATTTTGATTGTTCTTTTCCATAATTTTAGGAATGTT
>JASKGM010071611.1:0-15993 GCA_034509205.1 Ceratonia siliqua
TTGCCTATTCGTTTACCAACCAAACCATGCATCACCGGCCATGTGCGAAGCATATTCTCTCCATGCCACAGCTGATCTATCCTTGTATGTTGCAACAGACAATTTACATAGCCAAGCTATTCCAATTTTGAAGCTTATAGGGAAATTTGAGATTGAGACAATGCAACTTTGTCCATGGGGAAATCTTTGGTTAAACACTAAACAGTGCTTACATAGAGACATCAGTAAATGAGTGCCAGAAATAATTCTAAAAAACCCACTATATGGTATACACTGGCTCTCCCAACATTAACTCATATCTTTCATCTTAATCCAGAGAAGATAATTTGCTGGTGTAAATATAATTTGTTATCATACCAAAGATTTTGATTTTATGCTGAAGATTTACGAGAAGATTTATAAAGGTTAAAACCATACCTTGATGTGAACCATCCAAACAAATCTCCTCTTTGGAAGGAGAACATTCAAGATTCAACGCTAGTCTTCAGTCTCTTACACAACAAATCCTTCCCAACACGAATATTAACTTACATATCGTTCTCGATTTGTACAATAACCCTTAAGCAAGATAGTTCATTATTATTGTATTTTCTTATGTGATGCTCATATAGACCAAAAAGAAGAAAAATGGACACAGCCTTGTATAACAGCCTCTATACAGAAACCACTACTAACACATTCAGGTTGCATATTCAAGTGTCCTCCACTATATTTATCGATTGTCCATAATATTTAAACCAACCCATTCTCTATTTATCTGTTGTCTTCGTAAGTCCTGTTCTTGTATTCTCTGTAATTTCTACCTTTATGCTGGTATAGCGTTGAAAGCTTCTTTGAAAGTATCTTGATCTGCAAAAATGTCCAGGAGAGACAGTGCCTATAACCAAAAAAAAGGGACATGGTTTAGTTTATTAAGAAAAACTGAATCATATTTTCATTCTAAAGGTTAGACATTCAGCATGTTAAAGATGAAGTTATACCTCAGGCACATTCAGTTCAAGACGGAACTTAGGGCCATCATAGTGGTGAAGAATTGGCCTGAAAGAGTCCTCTTCCAGGGGTTCACAAATTTTCCTAGTAATTACTCGTACCTGTGAAAATCATAATATATTAAGCATCATAAGCTTGCTTTTACAAACTAGGGAAAAAAAGTAACATAATAACGTAGATACATATGGACTGAAGATGACACCTGAGCAGGAAAGCGAGATTCACCAGGGCACTTCTTGTCCTCCCAAGCCGTTGGATCAATATTTGTACCTCCAAAACTTGAAGCCTGAAGAAACCCACACCAACTATTAGTCTTAAATATATACTTCCAGTAAAAACATGAAGCTGCAAAAGGTACAAGTGATTGCCTAATCCATAATTCATTGAGAATAGGTTTCAAGACATGTGATAACATTAAAATAAATTATTAAAAGTGAAGAAGAAGATATATATACCTCAAAGATGCCATGGAGTTGGTGGGTGGAGTAGTTGTAAAGAAAAAGGGGCAATCCCGGAGTTATAGCGCGAACTGAATCTCGATATCGTGGGGGCAGACCTAGAAATATTAATAAAAAATTTTAGAAAAAAAATTACACAGAGATTTACATATCATGTAAGAAAACCGCAACAAAAGGCTAAAATTCTGGCGAAGGTTGAAATGGTGACTTTGAGACAAGATAGTAGATTATAGATAATTGAATACTCCACAATCACAGAAGAAGGGAAATAGGGGTGGGTCAAGTCTGTATTGGTATAGATCTCAGGCCTCAGAATAAACACGATCTGATTAAGTATCACTATACAATCCTCCTCATAACTAGGAGAGAGGTTAGAGGTATAGCAAATCACAGAACATACAAAATTGAAGATGAATCTATAATATAAATAAGGATAGAGGAGACATACCGAAGAGCTGCCTTTTGAGATTCTCTGCCATAGTATCATTGTTGCAGACAAAGATATAGCCGCCAATAGTTTCATTTCTAGGTAGAGACTCGGAAGGTGGAAGGGTTTTGAATCTCTTGTCGAGAGAAGTCTTAGTATCCTTGTTATCGTTATTGTTGTCAGCATGTTTCTTGTTGGGGTTGGTATTGGTGTTCTTCCTGGCAGTTTTAGGTGGGTGGTCGTCTTCAGTCCTAGCAGAGGTCTTGTGGCCCTTCGAGTTGATACTAAGATCAACATAAGCAGGCTTGGAATAAATACCCTTATTGAAGGCTCCATTAAGGGGGACAGTGTTGTGAGGGTGAGGGGGAGGGAGAGAGAAAAGCGATCCGTTTGAAATAGCAGAATTGGACATCTTCCAGGCATCATTGAATCCCTTGTTGAAATCAGAAGAAGGTTTGGAGTTGTTGATCTCACCACCAACCTTGATATCAAAATTCCTCCTCTGATCAGGCCTCTTGGTGGTGTAATTGTTGCTCCATATGGAATCGTTGAGAGAAAGGTTGGCGAAATTCGAATTCTGTAGACGAAGTTGATCGCTGAATTGCCAAAAGGATTGCTGATTGTTCTCCATGGCCGGCGTTAGGGCGATAGAACTGGATTGGCTTGGTGAACAGAGAAAAGGCAATAGGAATAGGAATGGGAATGGGAATGGAAATGGAAGGAAATGAGAGAGGAGGGTGAGATTGTTAAATAAAGGGGGGAAGGACTAAGGAGAGACAAAAATAAAAAATGAAACTTCGTGGAAGGACAGTGGCTGCCTGGTGGGGATTATGGATTGGGTCGCGTGTTTATTTGTCAAAGTCGAGAGATGAGAGAGTGAGACTGGGGAGGGTGAAACGCGGCAGTGGGGCAGTTGGGTTTCTAGAAGCTATTCTCTTCTCTTCTCTCCTCTTCTCTTCCTATCAAATATCTATTCGAGTTCACACTTCATTTTACATTTACTTGCTGCCTAAGATTTGCACATCTAAATAATAGTAAATACTTACAGTAAAATTACCTAAACAAAGACGCGGAAAGCGTAGTACTGTGGAGTCTGTGAGTGCGTGGTCCGTGAGGAACGGGGCACGTCGCCCGATGCCGTGTTCCATCCACCCTCTTTCTTTCCCAATTCCCACTTACCCCTTCCTTTCTTCCTTTCTTCCTTCCTTCCTTATTCTAATTTCTCTTTTTTTTTTAAGAAAATTCTAATACTGATTAAGTCAACATTCACCAATGTGCTGCCTACGCCTACCTGCTAGCTCCACGTTCCATTGGAATGTCATAATAGTCTATATTAATTTCTTTTATCTTTAATTAATAATTATACATTTAAATAAAAATAATGTCGATTCAAACACTCAAATTTCTATTAGTAGAGACATATATTTATAATTATATTAACTTTAAATTTTTTAAACTATAATTTGAAATATTAATTTTGATGAATGCTTATTGAGTTTTCAACACTTTCCGTCTCTAATTTCTCTACCTTTTATTTTGGTTGAAGTGGTTTAAAAGAAAAGAAAAGAAAAGAAAAAGAAAGTAACAAAGTTGGTTGATGTATGGTGATCAACAGAATTTCCTAGGGAGCCAGAGGCCCAGGAAGCTCTTAAAGACTTGGGATTGGTGCATTGGCCTCGACAAAAACCCAAATACCCTTCCACCATTATTGTGGATCTGCTCGATCAAGCACGGCCCATTCACTACTTTGTTTGTTTCAATTAAATGAATTAATATAGCTTTGTACGCCCACTTTGTACTCATTGATGCGATGCCTATCATTCGCCAACGAAGTAGCTTCTGCTTCATTAGGTTATCATTGGGTCACTAATTAAAGCCCAATATGTTAGGGCCCTTCCTGCTCAAAGCAACCTTAAGTCCACCATGCATATCGAAATACACATATAATTGTCTTCTCTCTATCTCCATTCTCCAGCCCCTTCATTTGTATTCATACGCCGATTCTGCAAAGTCTGTTTGGGTATCAATTTCACAATTGTCAAGTTTGGTTGGGTTCGTAATAAAAAAGAATAACAGGATTGATCAAGTATAGGCTAATAACAAATTTCTGGTTCAAAAACTAATTATGTTTTCATATTGGTGGTAGGTATGCAAATATTAAACGAAATAAATAAAGGGCACTCACTAGGGCCCTAGAGAATTTGAGAATCACTCAAATTGATTGAGGATATTCCTTTCTCTAGTATATATTTGATCCTATGTCTCACTTCAATCCACTTAGCATTGTTTTTTAAGCTTAATTACCAAATTGATGGTCCTCTGGAAGTCACTTAATTCTTCAAACTCTATTTTGTAACGTTAGTAGCCACCATCTCCATTAACTTAAGACAAACACTAATACTCTTCTTGACTCACTAATCACACTGTTGTAACATGGAATCCTACTTGACTACCACCAGTGAGCTATATATATTTATTCAGAAATTCTTGCTCTTAGAGCTTCGCTAGGGTGGATCTTACTGTTCAAAATGATGATTAAGAGATATGAATTTGAGGCACTTCAGACGAGGGAGGGTGGTTGCCAATGTTTGATAAGAGTTAAAACCTAAAATTACAGGTTAACTTGCTCACCTGCTGTCTAGTCGTAATTGAACGTGCCAACCAATGACCATGAGGATTTTTTTTTTTTTTTCCCTCCAGCATTGTGTACGTTGTTAGAAATTGCCTATTGGGATGATAGTTGATAATAATGCAAGGGCCAAAAAAAGGCTTAAATAAGGTGAAAAGTAAGGGACGGTTGGGGGACCAAAGCCGCCAGTTGGAAACCAAAATATAAGAAGGAAGCAATTGAAAAGGCCGGGTAGCCTCCTAAAATATTGTCCATCATTGTCCTCACATGGATTATGGATCCCAATCCATCCACCTCAAATAATTTAATGTCAAATTGCGAGCCTCTTCAATCTTCATTCAGATGGACTCAATTAGTCTTGCGTAGTAATTAATTAGTTAGTCTGTGGTGAATGATGAGCTAGGTTTATATATAAAGTTGAACAGCATTCCTGATTTGAGGGGCTAGCTGGTGGATGTGGTGGCCACAATCACCATGTCCAACCTATGTATGTAGTTCCCAGTACCCACCAACATTACAAAACAAACTAACTCTTGGAATACGGCAAAGGACACTAACACAGTTCTCCTGCTCATTACTTTACCAATTATTAATTGAAAGATCAAAGACATCATGTGTAGACTGAATCATAAGTTTACTATAAGAACTAGCTACCAATTATATGCACAAGTACACCCCACCGCACACTTAACTAGATTGTGATTGGTTTGATTGCTTTGTCTTTACTCTGCACCAACAATATACAATCATTAGCAACGCTAATTCCTTCCCTTGGACCCCCTCAACTTTACTTCTACTTAATATACCATTTAGGAATTCTTCATATATCATCCATGAATTATCTCTAAATATATAGATCATTAATTACACATATATTCTTACCTGCAAAATCTCTCTCTCTCTCTCTTTTCTGAACAAACTATTAGCCAGGGTTAAAATAAAGTTAATGGTGCATGCCATTACCAATTTGGTGATATAAAATAGTATATAATTTGAGGAACAGGTGATTAAGAACGAGCATAAAGGTGTTGAGTGATGACTGGTGAATGTGGAAAAGCATCTCCCACATATATGAAAGATGCAAAGTGGGAATACAACACAACACCCTACTCATTAATTAAACGCAAAGTTGGATAATATATTAATTAATCATCCCTCTTTCTCTTTATTGAAAAGGCATATATATTGGGGAGCAGAGCATGCGAGAGGAAAATGCCAAGGTATTTCTGAATACAAGAAAATGGCATTGTTAATTAGCGCATGATGATACGTAATAGATGGCTGGAAGGGGAAAAATACAAATAAAATTCTTTAATAATTAATATTGAGACTCTGCTAAATAGTAAATATCCTTTTCTTGGTCAACCAGAGATTAGCAGAAGGCATCTCAGTGCATATTCTTCCACTATGCTGCTTGCTAATTGCTATACCATCCATCTCACTAACCAAAGTTAGGCCACATCCTGTGACTTGGAATTCCAATATACCGTGTAATTCGAACAAACACTGCTTCCACTTCTACTTCAATATTCCATCTATTTCTCAGTTTACCTTCACCTTACTAAATGAAGGAGAATTTAAAGGTGATTTGTTTATAAATTCCTTTACAACTCTACTCAACCGTTCATAAATTCATTTTATAATTGTTATTTAAAATTTTTTCCTTTTTTTATTTATTTACTAGAGTATTTTTTACTTTGTACACTGTAAATGAAAATGGAGAACGTTGGTTGAACTTCCCACGTGGACGAGGACGACTGAGACTGAGAGAAATGGAAGGATGCAGAGCGAGAGTGGGCAATTATCGCCACCTGGCACGTCAATCTGAAGATCATTAATTCCCCCAAAAACCAAAAATTAGTAAAACAAAAGGCAACCAATGCCAAAATTCTGCTGCCGGGGTAACTCCAGCCAACCCTGTTGCCTGCTTCGAAGCAGACAACCAATTCGACGGCAACTAACGGCGACGGGAGATTATCAAGTTTCAAATCAATAAATACCCTTCGCCGTTATGTCACCACGTGCTTGACCTAGACAATTAAACCCATTACCGTTACATCCGCCGTCTGGTTAACTACCTCTCCTGTTAAATCCTAACCACGGTTTGTGTCCGGTGGGAAGGGAGAGAGTAGACAGTAGAGAGTAGACAGTAGACAGTAGACAGACAGTCACGCACGAGACACAAACTCCAAGGCCACAAGAGTCTCCTCCTCCTCCTCTTTCCTATGTATAATAAGACGCGCGCCAAGTCGTTTTGGTGATTCTATGTAACGGCGTTTCCTGGATTCCTTGGAGAAAGGGGACCGAGAAGCGGGAGGGACGCTCTTAGACAGAGAAAGCTGAGAAAATTGGTTCTGCGACCTGCCAAGGTGGTTTTGTAACGGTTGCAGAGAGGATTGCTGGCTTTGCGTTACGTTTTGGTGGAGATCGTTACACAGTGTGTAAAGCGTGCTACTGGATTTCAAAAGTCGGTGCTTTAGTAATTGATTCTAGTTAATTTCTAGCATAACGCTTCTTTCTCATTCCTTAATAGCGGTATAATTGTGATGAATGATGATTATATATATACATGTAATGAGGATTCAGATTCGTTGAAACCATAGCTTGAGCTGTTTGAATCTTCATTGTTGACCTGGGAGTTGAAAGATGTTGAATCGTGGAGACTCTTTTTCGCTGCCTTCGGCTGAAGGTGAGAATCGGATGTTTTCTTGCTTCTCGTTCGTCGTCCACTTTTTAAAACTATCAACTTTGGCTTCTTCTTCTTTTTTTCTTGGTCTTGCTAAGCAGTTGGTTGTGGAGGGGATAATCTGTATGAAGAACTATGGAAGGCTTGTGCGGGACCTAATGTCGACGTTCCTCGGACCGGCGAGAGGGTGTTCTATTTTCCACAAGGACACATGGAGCAAGTGAGTTTATTTTCATAATCTTTTCCATTTCAGATCCTTTTTGTTTTCTTTTAGGAGCAAATAATTTTAAACCCATTTTTTTCTATTCCTGAGATTAGTTATATGCACAGTTAAATTGCGTTTAAAATTGAAATTTTGTCTCTCAAGTTTTATCATGGAAGTGTTGGGTACTTTTTTTTTGTTTTACTAATTTTGCGGCTGTAGTTAGAGGCGTCAACAAATCAAGAACTAAATCAGAGGATTCCGCTGTTCAATCTTCCCCCAAAGATCCTTTGTCACGTGGTGAACGTCCATTTACTGGTAATTTTCTTCCTGATCCTCCTTGCTTGTTTTTTTTTTTTTTTTACCCCTTGAAAAAACTCTTCTTGCTTTCTGAGAAAATGGTCATCTGAAATCTGAACTCTGGAGTTCAGTGTCGTATTGTTTTCCACTTTCCAGTAACATGTTTTAAACTGGATGACAACTGTAATTTTGACGGTAACCAAACATTATTGTGTTTCGGGGGGGGAAATTACTTTAGAACTTTGATATGTGTAGGCTGAACAAGAAACAGACGAGGTTTATGCACAAATTACTCTGGTGCCAGAATCAAATGTAAGGATGTAGCTGCCCCTTCTGATTTCAAAATTTTTCATGGTCAGCCTTGGATTCTTTCTACCATTATTTAGATTCTAATGGAACAAATATGTTAGCAAACTGAGCCTACAAGCCCTGATCCATGCCCTACTGAACTTCCAAGGCCGACAGTTCACTCATTCTGCAAGGTCTTAACGGCATCGGATACAAGCACCCATGGTGGGTTCTCTGTTCTCAGAAAACACGCCACCGAGTGTCTTCCTTCTTTGGTAATGTCTGTTTAAACTTTTCAATTTTCTTCTTGATTTCTACTTGCATCTAACCATGTGTAAATTTCATTCAGGACATGTCCCAATCAACTCCGACTCAGGAATTGGTTGCCAAGGATCTTCATGGTTATGAGTGGCGCTTTAAGCATATATTCAGAGGTACAAGGCATGAGAACTTTTCAGTTTGGTCCATGTGATTTAACTTTCTGGTTGCGTAAATTTATATTCTTTATCACCAGGTCAGCCACGTAGGCACTTGCTCACAACTGGATGGAGTACTTTTGTTACCTCCAAGAGATTAGTTGCTGGAGATACCTTTGTGTTTTTAAGGTGCATCCGCTGTTTTTCTTTGTTGAAATCTATATTTAGGTATTGAATTATACAAGGTTTAGCTTGAATAAGACTTTGTATATAGAGGGCTCAATGGGGAATTACGCGTTGGAGTGAGACGTCTTACTCGTCAGCAGAGCAGCATGCCATCATCTGTGATTTCCAGTCAGAGCATGCATCTAGGAGTTCTTGCAACTGCTTCTCATGCTGTTGCAACCCAAACCCTTTTTGTAGTATACTATAAGCCAAGGTACACTTTTACTTGTTTCAACAAGAATTAAAGATATTCGCAGATCATTCTTGACATGGGGTTTTGTTTGCTTATCTTCAAATTATTAGGACGAGCCAGTTCATCATAAGCCTGAACAAATATTTAGAGGCGATCAACTATAAGTTTACTGTTGGTATGAGATTCAAGACGAGGTTTGAAGGGGATGAATCCCCTGAGACTGACAAAAGGTAGTAAAATTCACTACTCTAGTTTGTTGTAGTGATCTTTTTCATAGAGATTCTAATACATGGTTGATCAGATTTTCGGGCACAATAATTGGAGCGGAAGATATTTCTCCTCATTGGGTAAATTCAAAATGGCGATCACTTGAGGTATTTTCTTCTGTGACTTCGTAATTGTTTACCTCCATATCTCAATTCTCAATTGATTATTTTGTAATAGTCTCTTTTTTCTAATTTATCCTCAGGTTCATTGGGATGAACCTGCAGCTGTTCCAAGACCTGATAGGGTTTCACCATGGGAAGTAGAACCTTATCTGGCTTCTGTTACTGCATCTTCAGTTCAACCTTCAGTGTCAAAGACTAAGAGACCTCGACCGCTCAGTGAACTTGCAGATCTGGACACAAGTTCCACTGCCTTGAATTCTGAGCTAATGCAGCCTGATATAACACAAGTGAGTGTTGTGGCTGAAAGCAAGAGAAGTGACAATTCTGGCATTTGGCGTCATAGTCAAACTGATAAGAGTAGCAGTGTGTCAAGAAATCAAACAGAAGGGAGTTGGCTATCTTCTCCGCATTTGTTTCAGGACACAACAGATGTGCTTGACCAAGCTGGCAAGGAGAATAAAGTGGAGACTGCTTTAAGCTGTCGATTGTTTGGAATTGAGCTTATTGACCATTCCCGAAACTCACCACGTGTACCCAATGGCACTTGTGAAAGTCGCCTTAGTAGCTTCTCCGGAACCGATTCAAAGGTTTCCCCAAAGGACACTCAGAGCAAGCAAATCTGTTCCAGAAGTCGCACGAAGGTGCAAAATGTAGATAGTTTATTTAAATAATGTTGTTTAGTTTAACCTAATCAGAACAAATTCTCAAGCTTTCGGAACCTACCAAAAGGTTCAAATGCAGGGGGTTGCAGTGGGTCGTGCGGTGGACTTGACCATGTTGGATGGATATGATCAACTTATTGACGAATTGGAGGATCTGTTTGACATAAAGGGACAGCTTCAACTCAGGAACAAGTGGGAAATTGTCTTCACTGATGATGAAGGGGATATGATGCTTGTGGGTGATGATCCGTGGCCGTGAGTATCTAAGATAATATATATCATGATTCATTAATTCAACCTTCTCACAATATTAATTAATACCTTCCTATTTGGTATTATTAATTTCTTGCAGTGAATTCTGTAATATGGTGAGAAGAATCTTCATTTGTTCCAGTCAGGATGTGAAGAAGATGAGTACAGGAAGCAAACTGCCTATGTCTTCCGTAGAAGGTGATGGGACTGTAATAAGCGCAGACACAGCTGAAACCTTAAACTTAGATGTTCTTTTCTAATCTTTGCCTTTATGTTGTTGTTGGTCTATTAATATAGGCATTAGGCTGGGAAGTTTTTTATTTTAGACATTGGGTAATTGAAACTCAATTTTTAGAGCTACTTTTATGTTTGTCGTTGTTGGTCTATTAATATAGGCTATGGGAATAGGATGGAGTCTTTGTATCTAATGTGGGTAAGTGGTTATTTATTACTGTCTTGTGAATTTGAATGAAGCCTTCACAAGAGTGAGTTTTATGGTCCAACTTTACTAGTATTTGTTTGTTCTTTCCATCGTTATTCACTAAGTTGATGGGCTTTGCAAACTCAAAAGCTATGGGACTTCAAAGTTGCAACATATAGTATAACCCAAACACGTTGCAAACTCAAAAGCTATGGTCGTTATATCTAATGTTGGGAGATAGATATAGAGTTAGAGGTTGAGCATATATTTTCCAAGAGACTTTAGGGACATAATAGATTAGAAGAAAAGTTAAGATTGGGGATGATATCCATAACCTACCAAATTGTGCAAAGCTACAAAATGTACTGTGGAAGAGTCTTGGCGAGCGCTGAGCGCATTCTCAATTAAAGGATGAAACAGTCTGCCACCACGTCGTCATTTTGGATAGGGCAGCCCAGCACCATTAGCAGACACACACAGTCCTTTGACGGCCTTTCATCCACATCTTTATCACCTTGTATTCTTTTTTATTTTCCATAAATACATTTTTAGTTTATTTAATATTATAAAAATTTTAATTTAGTTCTTTTTTAATTTGAACAATGTTTTTTTTAAGTTTCAATCAAGTCTGTCAATTATATTTTTATTAATAAAATATGATAATATTATAATTATTTAACATATATGACATTATTATTATTTATACGAAATAATTATTTAGTAAAATATATACATGATTTTACATTTTTTCTCATTTTTATTTTTTTTAATATGATTTCATTTGATGACTTGTCAATAATTATTCTACGTAAGTAATAAGTTTATATATGCTAATAAACTGTATTCTCATAATTTTTTGTTTGTGATTTTAATAAAAATATAACAAAATGACTTAATTAAAACTTTTTAAAATATAAAAAGTAGTCTAAATTAAAATCAAATTGATCAAATTAAAATTTTTACAATATTATTAGATAGACCAAAATTGTATTTAAACATTTTTATTTCTTTATATATTATTCATTTCTATTTTATCATATTTTCAAATAAAAATATTTCAATTATTAATATGGGTAATTAAGTATCTTAATTTTTAAAATTTTGAAAGCCTTTTTATATAACATTTGAGGATAGCATATGGAAAAGATTCAAAATTTTAGATTGAGGATTACGTATCAAAAGTTTTTTTTAGGTTTTTAATACCTCATGTTCAAATATTTAAGAATTGATTAATATTTAGTCAAGGAGTACCACATACTGTATTCAAATATTCGTGGAAGTTTACATGGTTGGCATCCTGGCCTTGCTGTATCACCATATTTGTCAGCTCCTAGCTATAGGCTCCACCACCTTACTCCTTAGCTTCCATAACCATTTGTTTCTCCTTCCTAGTCTCCTATCTTGTTCTTGCTTTGGCGTGGATAGCTCGCCAGGCCTTCCACATGCTTCCAGTTTTGCGCCAGGAATACCCCTAAAAACTATTGAAGAAATCCCATTTTCCAATCACCACAAATACACCCCTCCGGGACATTGGCCTTCGTTCAGTTCCTGATACTTAACGGTTGAGTGTAAGAGCGTGTTTCAAATCAATACCGCCGGCTTAGATGGGCTATCTGGCCCCAAGTATGTGGGATCTGGATGTAAAGTGTAAAGTGTACGGTGGTTCTGGTTTGGGTTTCAGATAGGATTCAGGTAGGGGTCTCTGGTGGAGGATACATGTTGCATTGTGAAGGGTGGAAGTCGATATATATTATAAATATTATGCAATCCCAATAGGCAATAGGCCCGCATTTCTTGGGGGTTGACAAGCAAGGTTTCAATTCGAAGGATGAACAGAGGGAAGAAAGGGAAGTTTGAATTTGGAGTGGCATCACCCTCAGCCCTCAGGCCTCACTGATGTTCGTAGCAATAAATGCTTGGCCAATCTAATCTACGAGGCCATGTGATCAAGTAAGGATTCCTTTCAACATGTCTTGCTGGGCTTCTTTATGCAGCAGCTTCTCCTCTTGGATTTCCTTTCCTTTTTAGAAAGACACATGTAGAATAATATATAATTAGGCTTATTAGGGTGGGGAACGTCTTTAATTCCTCTGCTACAAGAATCGCATAATTGTTATACGTTGCCAGAAAATGTGTTTTACATTCCATAACCTTACTGAATATTCGAATGTACAGAAACAAGGCATAAAAATATTCATTATTTGATGAATTATTAGTATTAGTTTGAGGAAGCAGCGGCTTCATCTTGTGGTTGAATAGGTGCTGCTACAGCTAGTGGTACTGATACTGATGGACTAAGAAACTTGGTAGTTGGGACGATGGAACATCTACAAAGTGGACAGGTGGAGTGTGATTGCAGCCAGTGATATATGCAATCCATGTGAAATACATGCTTGCAGTAAGGCATCTGTACGACCTCTTCCTTCATCTCAAATTCTCCCAGACAAACACAACATCTGTTGCATTCATTTCAAAGCTTTAATTAACTAATTAATTAATTCAAACAATATACTATAGTCTATATATATACTCACAAAAACACCATTTCTACTGCCAAATATACTACGTACACTGCACCTGTACCTATCCTTCAGATTTGGTTTTTTACTATCCACTTGCTTAACTTTATTCCTCTTCAATTTTCATATATTCTACTTATCTTTTCACTCCCTTTTCCTGTAGCACTTTTCGTGGAAATAGTGGATGCCATATAAGATTCTAAAGAAAATTGGGAATTCCAGATTCTGTTACTTATTTTGAACAATCTTAGAGAACAATTGTTAAATATTAAAGGTCAAGTTTCAATGGGGGTGCACCTACTGTAGGAGTAGGACAGCTCGTTTAATAGATAGCGATCAAAGCACATCAGTGTAGGACCAATGGCAGATAAGCAGCCAAACAACAACAATACAAATCTGAAACAAAAGAGAGAATTAAGTGAAGAGAGAAACACTTACTGTGAATCTCTAGCTTTCAGTTCCTCATCAAATAAAACTTTCGGAAGCGTGTCAAGGAATTGCACGGTCAGATCCAAACGAGAAGGCTGCCAAAAAAAGAGAGAGTGGAGAATGATTAATGAATAGAAATCCGTATAATATATTAGAAACATAGAGAGATGAAAGTCTTACAGAGGAATGATAGGCAGTTGGAGGATTGGTAGCGGTGGGAAGGATGTGGGGAAGAGATGAGAGAGAGGAAGCCCTTCTCTTGAGGTAAAACAAGTAAAACAAGAGAAAGAGAATAATGGAAAACAGTATGGGAATGGAGAATATGAAGGCCTGGTAAAGTTTCAGCTGAAGTTCTTGCGGATACAGGTTCGGAGGAGTGGTTGGAGTCTGAGTTTGTGGAACACCCATTACTAACATTTATACAACTGCCATATATATGTGTAATATACCCAACTGCTACTGCTGCTTCTAAACTCTACTCATCGTCATGTGCTCTTCTCAGACAATGGGTTTCTTTGTTTTGGTGGAACTGGAAGAGAAGGACAGCAATAAAATGAAGTTAGAATTGCGAAATGTGGGGCAAAATGATATTATACAAATCTTTAGGTACCATACAGCATTGGTACATATTCTGTAATTTTTCAAATGATGGGACAAGCTCATGTCATGAACCTCCACTAAGAAATGGGCCCTCACCCCAAGTATTTTAAGCCCAGTACGGGCCCAAATATCTAACCACAACTACCTGAACGCACCCCAGCAAAATCTTACTTTTAATTATTTATTCCCGAAAGGGAAGAAGAAGGAAAAAGTAATTGTTCGAAAATTAATAGCCGAGTGGAATTGATTCATGCTCTGATATTACCTTTTATTTCAATTTTTAATTTATATAAAATTTTAAAATTTAACAAAATTGAAGCCAGGCCATAACCATTGATTATATTATTTTAATGCTTTATATATATATATATATATATATATATATATATTCTTCTTCTTCATTGAGGGTGAGGAAAAGGACACATCCGCAGCCGTAAAACCTTCTTTCAACATTAAGATAATCAAAGAACTAATTCTTGTTTTTCCCTTTCTTTGGTGGGTGTGAGGGCTGCGATTAAATGCTTTAAAGCATAGACACTTTGAATCTGAGCAATAAACCATGTTCCATGGAACACCACGTGAGAATAGATGCAACCTTTTCTCACTGCAAAGGTTGGTTTTGGTAGGAGTGATAGGAGGGAAGAATGAATGGGGGTGGGAGATCTATGTTACTGTTATTGGTGGATTGTGAAGCAAGCTCTTCCTCTCAAAGTGGGTTTGGGATCACATCTGATCGCACACTACACCATCACGTCATTTTACACATTTCCCTTATCAAACTACACAAAGTGCTCCCACTTTCACTGCTCTTGTAATCCCCTGAAGTAGCAGCTTTCAGATTTGTATATTAATTATTGAACTGAAGAAGCAGAAAGCTGGGTCGGCGGCTGATTCAGTTCGCTATCACTCTCGCATGCTGACTAGGATCATTTAGTGCTCTCCGAGAAGGATCAGCTGAAGATGATAAAACAGCAGATCATGGCTGATGACTTCTTCCCAGAGGCATTTTATTTGTATTGGGTTTTTCCAAATTCTGCTAACAAACTAAACTAATAAAGATTATGAGACAAAAGTAATGCTCAAGCATCAGGATAATATATGAAAAATACAAGGTATAACACTCAACTCAAGCCAAAATATAGAAGCCTCATATGTCCTTCTCCTAACTTTGAAACTCGTTGACCGGATAACATCATCATCAGTTTTCAGCGTCTCCCCAAGAACGACCATGGACTCAGGCTTCATGAAATAGGTGAATAGTAGGTAGATGCCATCCAAGTTAATGTTAGTCTCCCCGGCCTTATTTTTCTTCTTGATGCTATATGCCAGCGGAATAACTCCTCTGTTAAAAACCTCCAGATACATGCCACCTCCAGCAACAAGCAGCTGCAACGAAGAAAAATATCTTCATGAGAACTTCCTATGCATTGGTGTAGCTTATCTAATTAAATTGAGTCTAGTCCTGACTTATTTATTATTTAAGAATGTGATCGGACTGCCACCTCTCATACCACGGTCCACACCTACTTACATATCAAGCTTCAACTTCATCAGAGATTATATAAGTTTATTATTCAAATAAGTCAGTACTGACAGCCTCAAAAGTAGCAGCTAGCAGATCACAAATATATTCATAAAAAGCATCTGCAATGGATGAATCAAAATATCATCAAGAGCTCATGATGGCATAGTTAATCTAAAGATATAATGAGAACCTTATCCTGCTGTTATAGTTTTGTGCACTGAAAGATGATCAGCCAATATGCAGGTTTTCTTCCAATGACAAGACAAACATTCAGCACAATCAGTTTCAATAGTAGTGGCTCAAAGTGATATAGAACAGTTTGCTATGGAATTAGAAAGCTGGAAAATGATTCAGCATATGTCTCAGTGTTGTTGATGTTTTA
>JASKGM010071643.1:4152-15988 GCA_034509205.1 Ceratonia siliqua
TTTAATTTTTTGTAATTTTGAATTGGAACAAAATATGAAATGAGATAAAATTAAATTTTTAATTTTATCAACTCATTCAACTCACCCAATTTTATTAATCTCTTACCATGTCTATTTTTTGATAATTTCTTTCATTAGAATAAAATTTAGTGATATTGGTTTGATATAAAATATGTTATATTTATTGGGATTATAGTTTTTTTTTACAATTTAAACTTTTTTGTAATTTTGAAATTCAACAAATTTATTTTTGATTTTGAAATATTTTTAGTTTGTTTTTTTTTAATTTTGAATTGGAATAATCATTTTTTAAAATTTTAAAAAAACAATATATAGCTTCCTGAACATGTTATAATTCCGTGTTTCTCTTCCTAAACAAGTTATTAAGAAAATTTGTTTAAATAGAAATTGATTCTTACAAGCAGCTTAGTATTTTAGGTGCTACATAATTTGTTCTAGGTACTACATATTGTTCTATGTATGATAAATAGCTTCATCCTTTACTTGAAGTCCTGTTTCTCTAACTCTTTTCCATTTTCTTAAGCCTTTAAATTTTATTATACTCCAAAACTGCATTATGCTATATTCTGTATATTTTGCATTATCTTCTTATGTTTACATGTTTCTTCTTTAATTAAAATATATGTTTCTTAATTATTTACAGATGATTCATGAAAAATGACCTCACAGATTGATGATATATCTTATATAAATCCTCTTAGGTCATCTTGGAGAATCAAAGCTAGGGTTCTTCGAATGTGGATTATGCCATGTTATGGTGATCCCACAGGTTTTAATTCTACGGATATGGTTTTACAAGACCAAAAGGTTGACTCCTATCTTTGTTACACATTTTTAAAAAATTACCTAATGATTGTAAAACAGCAATATGGTTCTATTTGTTTGTGTTATTATAGATTTGTGTTATGTTTATGTTATGTTTGAACATGTCAGGGTAGTAGGATTCACGGTTCTGTTAAAAGGGTATTTGTTCAAAGATTCAGAAAAGTTGTGAAAGAAGGAAGAATATACATAGTAAGTAATTTTGGGGTTAGCCAAAGTAATGGCGAGTATCATTGTACCAGCCATTCATACAAGATAAACTTCCTGTCTTACACTGTGGTGCATGAGTGTGATGATAATGGTACAATCGAACATTATGGACTCCTTATTGTTCCATATGATGACATACTAAATAATGTAGCTGACCTCAAGATTTTAGTAGGTATGAATTAAGAAGTGTTATTAAATCTAAATGCTTCATTGCTTCTGAATTTATGCATCGCAATAATAATAAGAGTTTGGCATGTTTTATGAATTTACATATGTTATGGGAAAAGTCTGCTAAATTGAGGACATCAATGAGGACTATAAAGATGCAGTTAAGTGAAGGAATATGGTATTACATCTGGGGAACATCGAGTAAGATGTAAACCACGATCAAAGTTCATAAATCTCAACATATTTTTTTATTACATTCAACTAAATTTTGTTACAATTTTTATATTGTTTATTCTATTCATAATTATTGTTTGTTTGCAAAATATGCTCTACAATTTTGCATCAGGTCATGTTTTTTCGGTTCAATCAATGCATGTAACTTCTGACCGTGAGTGCATTTTGGTAATTGTGTTTTTTTTCATATCTTTAATAGAAAAAACAGTATGTGCTGCACTATTTGGGGTGTATATGCAGAAGAAGCATCCACAAAGATATCTCACCTCAATGAGGGACCAGTTATTTTTGCTGCACAATGATGCAAAATCAAGAATTATTCATATTTTTTAAGTCAATCATTGTTTTATCTTGACTTCAATATGTCAATTATTGTATTATACATCTATATTCTGCATCAATACATGTTGCTTTTGTTAAATGAATTCATGTCTCCCTTGTCCACATGTGTCAGGTTCATGTACCTATTATACATTATAATGATTTGTTTTATTTGTGTACGAATTATGTCAAATATTGTATCTGTATGCCTGTTTTTATCTTGCATTTATTGAATCATTGTTGAAAAATGGTTCGATATGGTAGAAAATACTCTTCATCCCCACGAGCTATATGTAACAACATGTATGCTACAAGGATTTATGTTAATTTAGCTATACCTGAAGTTAAAGAATTCAAAAACCAATAAGTTGTTGCATGTTCATTTTATCTTTTGTATGTATTTATTGTCATATATATTCATGAATGATTGTTGGAATTCAATTTATCATCAACATCTTAGGTTGCTTACTCTTGATACAAGTTTTGCATCCACTCCAAGCCATGTTTCTAGGTAGTCTGTGATAACTGCTTATGAAAAATACATTGTTCTAGAAAAAAAGAAAACAATTAATGATATATGAGGGTGTCATGAGGTAACATTGGAGTTTCTATTTGAATTTCATTTGGGTTGGGAAAAAGATTAAATAGAGATTATTTTTCTCCCATGTGCAATTAAAAATAGGTTCCACAAAATTCAAAGTAACTACTAATAATTTAAGGCAATTACCAGTACACAGATAAAGCAGAGAAATAAATGAAAGAGACACCAAATTTTAACGTGGAAAACCCCCAATGTCAGGGAAAAACCACGGGACCTAGTCCAGTAAAATCTTCCACTATTGTAAAATAATGGGTACACCACAACATTCTTTCTACCAGTCTAGGGTTCAACAAATAACCATAATCCTCAACAAATTAGGTGAATAACAACAACTATCAAAATAGTTGAACTCAAGAAAAAGATGCACTAACCCAATCAACAGAGAAGGAAAAATCATAAACTAATTGCACTAAAATAATGCTCACAATGCTAGGAACAACATACTAAAATTTCATGAAGTTTGGAGTCTGTTTACCCCTTCAATCTCTGGCCAAAGTAGCTATTTCTTGCACCACGCACCTCTCCTATGTTTTCGTCTTTCTCCTTCCTTTTCAATTACCGCAGGATATAGCCTTTGCTTTCTTTTTAAATTACCCTACTTTTACCCTTTTTTTTAAGTCAATGTAGGACCTACTTGATGAGGCCACGTGACAATTTGTAACATTTTGTTCGTTATCATCTATACTAACTAATTTCATATTTGTAAAGTTATATTTGTGTAACCTTGGTCACCATCTTATCAGTTAAAATCAATGGAAACTGGTATTATAGAGGGTGTAAGAAGTGTAACAAGGGAGTTGTTCTACAACAAGGTTATTTTTATTGCCTAAAATGTGACAAACATGCTTGGTGTGGTGTCAATGTGAGTAATTGTCAAATTTTAACAAATTTCATTTAATAAGATATGTTACTATGAATCAGTGCAAAATTATAATTAATCCTTATTTATGACAAGTATAGGCTACAAGTTTGTGTATTGTATGAGATAGAAAGTACATCTTTTATCCTATTTGAACATAAGGCAAAAGAACTTCTACATATCAATGCTGCTGATCTAAAGATTAAAAATGATAAGGTATTGTAAAACTTAATAGACTGATATCTATGTCATGTTTGTTATTTGTTTTCTGCTTTGAAATCTACATTTTTTTTAAAGGTTGTAAATGATGAGATTTCTACTAGCAATCCAGACAAATTTGATGATTTTTTTTTAAAAAAAGAGCTTTATTCAAAGTTCAAATCATGAACAATAATATCACTAAACCAATGCCTATATACATTATTAAAAAATTAACAATGGACAATCATCTTATCGAAAGTTTTGTTGTTACATCTGATGTAGGTTAGGTAATATTTTGGTTCAAAATATATTATATTCTATTTTATACTGTTTAAAAAATATCACAAATTTACTTCATCTTTATTCTTCTGTATCGACCAGTTTATTTTATGTTAACATGACTATGATGCTAATTTTTTTATCCTCAGAGGACCGTCCAATGCAAAGGATTCTTGAGGGAATAGCCAAGGTATACATTAGACATTATTTTTGTTAATATTTTATTTTGTTTCTTTTAAAACACTGTATTGTTGTTGTTATCAATTTTTTTATCTAGTTATATAGAAATATTATTTCATGAATTTAATATGTTCAATATATGTATATGAGATTAAATTCAAAAGCAATTTAATGATGAAAGAAATTTAAAATTGTTTTAAATTTTATTGACAAATTATTCCAATGACTGAATAATAATGAACTTAATATTGCTGAATTTATTGGCAAATTATTCGAATAACTGAATAGTGAAATTTCATATTGAATTCAAATATTATTTCATGAATTTAATATGGTCAATGCATGCAAGTACAAGCTGTGAAGCAGTATCAGACCTCAACTATAATGACAGTCCTCCAACACCAGAGAATGACGTATCTAGTGCAAATATGAATGCTGAGGACTTCCTGTACCATAATCATAATGTTCAAATGTCTTCTAACAAGCCAATTTATGTGAAGAAAGAAAAAGATTGATTGATAAATGTGAGCCATTAAAGATGTTATGAAGCATTGGTTGTTTCTATTTTCATTTATTATGTTAATTTTGGAGATAATGCACTTAGTTATGTTTTCATATTGTTTTGTTAGATGTTGATGGGTTAAATTTGCCTCATATAAATAAATGTTGCTTATATATATATATATATATATATATAATAAATTCATTTTTTCCATAAATAAATGCTCATTTTTTCACTTTTTAGTTTCATGCTTTATCTTTGGTAATTCCTTTCATTATTATTCATTTATTGAAATAACTAGTAATTACCTAAAGTTTTGACCATAAAGTTTTGGAACATATATGCAATAAAGTTTTGGATTTTGAAATGATTACACATCTACAATACATAATAAATTGTCTAAAAAATTTTTTAAAAAAATTTTAATTAAATCAATAGAATAAAAGTTATAATTATCAGTTATATCTCAAAGACCATTATATCATTATATTGCTCTATTCATATAATGTAGTTTTTTGATTAAAACTTTCAAATAACTCAATTACTGTTATTTGCATATATAAAAGATTATGAGAAAATAATCTTATAAATGAATTGTTTACTATTTCATCTTTTTAATTTTCTATGTTAATTTCTATTATAAATCAGTACAATTGCGCATCACACGGGTTCTCTACTAATAATTGCATAAACATATACAAAGACAAATGATTACAAAAGTCTTAGTAAGATACTACAAATAAAATTAATATTAATACACAAGTCTGCATTTTTGATAATAATAATAGTACATTTACATCCACCTAATCAAATAACAATTAAAAGATAACTAAGAAGAACATTCAAAATTTTTCATAGAGAGAGACAACACTTTTTATTTTTTATGCTCTATTTTTTATACAAACAAGGAAAAATTATTTATAGGTGTTAGCATCGATTTTCTACATAGTGTCTTATGGACACCAAATTATTATTTGATACTTGTTACTATTTATTTATTTTACCTTTATAAAAATAATTATCTAATTATAAAAATAGTTATTATATTATAGTTATAAAGTAATAATCACTTTTTATAATTGGATAGTTATTTTTTATAATAGACTAACAACTTTTTATAAACTAAATAATAAATTTTTATAAAAAATAAAAAAAGAGATGAACAACATAAGCACCAAATAAAACCTTAATGTTTATAAGATGCTATAGAGAAATTAGTGTCCTCTATAAATAATTTTCCCTACAACCAAACATAATTTTTAGCCATCAGCCCATAACGCCAGAAAATACCAGGGCCCAGCAACATGTATTTTCTTTGGGGCTTTTGGGGTAATATTACAGTTCTGTTATTTCCACACTCAATATATCCACATCTTCCTTACACCTTTCTCTTTTCTCTCATTCTCTCTCTTTTTTCCATCTCTTCTCTCTCTCTTTTCTCTCTCTTCTCCCTTCACTTTTCACTGAGGGTGTTGAAGGTGTGGATGTACGGAGGTGTGGAAGGATCATTTCTCTAATATTAAGTACCTATTCGCGTATTAGAAATTATACTTCCACACCTCTATACGTCTACATCTTTCACACCTACAATAAAAAGTGAAGCGAGAAGAGAGAAAGAGAAGAGATGAAAGAAAGAGAGAGAAGAGGAAAAACAGAAGGGGGTGTGAGAGGTGTAAAAAAATATGGGTGTAGAAGCCGAAGCCAAAGCTAAAGCCAAAGTCACAACACAAAGTCAAAGCCAAAGCTAATAGCTCGGAGTCTCGGACTCTCGGACTCGGAGTGTACTATAACACCACTATGTCTAGAGTGGTATAAGCATAGCCGCGTTCCCAAACAGAAGGTGAATTCCCGTTCCGTTTTGGGGTGCGTGGCAGCGCGCCCTCAGCAGCAGATCATCATCCAAAAAAGGAGGAGAGGCAACCAGTAAAGCTTCAGTGCCATTCCAAATGGCAGAGCGTGTGTTACTCACGCATTCACTGCCATTCCCATCTCAACCGTCTCCAACCAAAATGGCTGCTCTTGGTGGTGGCGCCACCGTCTCTTCTCGCATCATCATCCCCTCCGCTGCTAGAGCCTCTGTCTCACTTGCATCTTCCTCCTCCTCTTCCTCTTCCAGTTCTCTGTCCTCGCTCAAATGCCTAAGATCCTCTCTTCGCATTTCTCACCTATTTCTTAATCAGGTTTCATCTCTTTACATCTATGTGGTTAATGTTTCACTGATTTTACCTAAAACTTGAGTTTGCGATTGGTTCACGCGCGATTTCCAGCGAAGAGCAGAGGTTCATGTATCAAGTGGAGGATATAGCACGGTGTCTAAGCCGAAGTCCTTTGCGTCTGATCCTGATCAATTAAGGAGTGCAAGAGAAGATATCAAGGAGCGGCTCAGGACTAAGTTCTGCCATCCTATTCTGGTAATATTCAATCCAACTGTGTATGAATCAACAGTGAAACACTTGTTATTTTATAATTTCAATTTATATCAAGGAGCTGCTCAGGACTAAGTTCTGCCATCTTATTCAGTTTCTGGATATTTATTATGATCACATTTTCTCCTAAAATGTGAACGTTTGGGCTGCATAATGACTATAAAACTTAAGCTTAGTTGTTTCATTTACAACCAAGCACCTTGTTACCTGTAGGGGCTGTAAGACAGGTGTCTTGCATAGTAGTTGCTTATCTTGAGTAGTTGAACAGATTCAATACTTTTGGAATTGCACGAAGCTGAAGGTTTTTGTTATGTGGTAGGGGTAGAATGGTGTCTGTTTTTTTCCCATATTTGCAGTGGCATTTAGAACTTTCCTATTCATTTAATGCTTACAAGTTTTTCTATTGAATTTGAAAGGCCGTATAGAACTTTCCTTTTCGTTTTATGTTTACAAGTTTTAGTGTGATGGATGCCTTGCCTATAGAATGGGGAGATGAACCTTTTATTGTATTGATTCAAGGTCTGAAGCTTGTTTGTTACAGTTAAATTGCTGCCTTTAGCATTTGATAATAAGTCCCTAGTCCTTGTTGCTTGATGCAGAATTTTGACCACAAGTCCACAATATCTTCGGTGTGAAATTTTACATTTTTTAAAAAAAAAAAAGTTAAAGGCTCAGCTGTTGGGCATGATGTTCCATGCATCACAATTACCATTAGAGGTTGATAGACTCACCACTGATGCATTTAATTAGATGTTCTCAAAGAGCCTATTAATTGCTTGGCAATTCTCACTACTTAAGTTTCTAAGGACGGAGAATGAACTTAAAAGGATATTTAGATGATTCGGTTGGTCAAGATGTCAAACTCAGTTGTACAAGATTTTTGCATGTAACTGGAACTTTGTTATATAATTTTGTTGTGCAGCATATATGGAGGTTATTCATTTATCTCAACAACTAACGTGGGTTTTTATCTGATAGATCCGCTTGGGATGGCATGATGCTGGTACTTACAATAAAAATATTGAGGAGTGGCCAGAGAGAGGTGGAGCTAATGGTAGCTTAAGATTTGAAGTTGAGCTGAAACATGGAGCCAATGCTGGTAATGATTATTGAACACTGATTGTTTCTGCACTTGGTTGATAGTAATATTTCCTGATGAACTTCCATTTCAGGACTTACAAATGCATTGAAACTTCTTCAGCCAATTAAAGACAAGTACTCTGGTGTGACATATGCAGACTTATTTCAGTTGGCTGGTGCTACTGCAGTGGAGGTTGTCTTCAGTCCTCTGCTTCAAAACTGACTTTGGGCTATTAAAATTAATTAAAAGATACATTGTCATTGACCACTTTCTTGAAAATTCAGGAGGCCGGAGGCCCAAAACTCCCTATGAAGTATGGAAGAATGGATGTCTCAGGACCTGAACAATGTCCTGAAGAAGGGAGACTTCCTGGTAAGTGGACCGTTTATGCAGTGGGTGTTGTATTCTGGAAGAGAACATTCTCCTTTGCTTCTCTATTTGTTGTATGGCTTCAATTGACTAGGCTGCTATTAATTTGGGAATAGGAAACACTAGGAAAATCCCAAAAAACACAGCTATTTATTCACAAGGCAGCAAATAGTAAAATGGATTTGTCATTGGAAGGTGCCAGAGATGGCAACATGATTTGACCAATCTGTGGCCACTTCAGAATGCTAGGCTCTTTTTGACGTCTTGGAAAAGCTGACCCGATTGTCGTGCAACATAAGTAGTTGTTTATACTTGTTTCTTAAGCTGTATGTGGGAACAATAATAGAATACAATCATAACAAGAATGCTGTAAATGACAACTATTTTTACATTTGATTGCGTAAGTTAAACTTTAAACGTATAATGTGTTCCCTTAAAACAACAACTCAACAAGTCATAAGTGAAGTTTTTGCTTTCGTTTCTTTTGGAGATTTATTGACTTGAAAGATTCTTTGAAGACAGAGGCTTTTAGCATGTGTGTATTTGTATTATGTGAAGCCTACTATTTCTTCTCCGTTGTGAAGATTGATTGCAATTTTCCTACCGCTTCTTTGAACACTTTGGATTTTTTAGAAAAATTTCTGTTCCCTTGGCTCTTCAGACTGCACTAGGAAAAAAATTTCTAGCTGATGTTACTATCCACCTTTTCTTTTTTACTTTCTTCTTCTTTTTGTATTTTATGTCATAAGCTAAACTTTTATAAAGACTCAAGGGGGTATGATTTGTGTATCTATGAATTTACGAAGAGGCCCCCACAAGAAGTAGCAAATTTTAACTAGAGTTGTAGGATAGTTATTAGTTATTACCATCTCTAGGACTTCATTGCTCTTTGACTGGAAATTTCACTATGACATCAAGGTAAGCCACAAGTTCTTTTATCCATAATTTCTTGACAGTCAGTCGGGCATATGTTAGCTTTTGTAAGTTTTGCATTGCTGTCGATATATGTAAATTGAGAACTTCAAGTCATGTAGTCTCTTCTTCAGATCACGCCTCTTCTTTCTAGAGGAGGATAATTGGGGCGTAATAGTCTGTAGTTTATAAGCTATATTGAATCACTCCTTCTGCTTCCAACATCGTGAACTAACTAATTTTTAGAACTTCTCTACGTTTAGATGCTGGCCCCCCTTCACCTGCTGATCATTTACGGCAAGTTTTCTATAGAATGGGTTTGAATGACAAGGTAAGTTAACTTCATTTCTTTCCTATAAGCCAGAATGCTTGGATGCAAGCAATATTCCTTTGATCTTGATGATCAAGTTGCTGGATCTGCAGGAAATTGTTGCATTATCTGGTGCGCACACACTGGGGCGGTCTAGACCAGAACGTAGTGGGTGGGGCAAGCCTGAGACCAAGTATACGGTATATGATCAGCTTTTTTGCCCACAAGTTATAAGAAATATTTTTGTTGTAACTTTCTTTGGACTCTGTCACATCATTTTCAAATTCTAATATTTGATGTTGTGCCCGATGAGTACTAAAGGTTTATGTTGTTAACACTAAAAATTGATAGCTGTAGGTAATGATCGTTAGAGGCATGTGATGCTATCTTTTATGTTAAAACTTCTGAGGTAGACTTGATAACTCATTCAGAAGGTGGGTTACTAATTCACAGAAGTTTTACACCCATATATTACCTTCGAGCCACATGATTGGTTGACTTATGCCGACCAAGTATTTTTTGGAATGGCCACTGACTATGAAGCGCAAACATTGACTATAATTGAAGTTTTTGTGTGTTAACTAGCTCTCTAATGTCTATTTGTACAGTTCCATCTAGCTTGTTGTGGATTTTTGAAATTTTAACGTTAATAGAGCTAACAAAAACAAAGGGAAATTTCATGTGTATCTCTTTCTCAACAGAAAGATGGACCAGGAGCACCTGGAGGGCAATCCTGGACAGTGCAATGGTTGAAGTTTGACAACTCTTACTTCAAGGTCACAAACCAGTATCCTCTTTTGTTTGTACGAGGGAGAGAGGAAAAAGCAGGGAGGGGCAGTAGGCAAGGGTTCACAATTTCCTTTTTGTAATTGTGGTTTCTGCGTATAGGACATCAAAGAAAGAAAGGATGAGGATCTATTGGTCTTGCCAACTGATGCTGTTCTTTTTGAAGATCCATCATTCAAGGTAAAGCAATTGAAGTTTTATGATTATGGCTATTATAATTCAGCATTTAACTTTGAGAAATGTGCAGGTATATGCTGAGAAATATGCTGAAGATCAGGAAGCGTTCTTTAAAGATTATGCTGAAGCCCATGCCAAACTTAGCAACCTTGGAGCCAAATTTGATCCTCCGGAGGTCTGTTAATTTTGTATTACTGTTTAGTGATTTTTACTTTAACTTAAGATGGATGTGCTTGTTGATCTGGAACATATCTTCTGTTACCTTTTTCTATTTATACCTGTGCGCATATCTGAGTCCAAATAACTCGATAATTTATTAAGTTAGCTCATAATAACTTCCTGTAGCACCTGGTTTTCAGGGTATTGTGATAGATGATGGTTCTCCAAAAGCTAAGCCAGAGAAGTTTGTAGCAGCCAAATACTCGTCCGGAAAGGTTGTAATCTTATACACTTATCAAATCTTAATATTCATTTCATTGATAGTTGTAGAAAATTTATAACTTATCTTACAATGAAATACTCTTACAGAGGAAATTATATATTTGCATATTGTTCATTGTTTTACTTTTCCTCGTTTGTTGCAGGAGTAAAATCAACTCATTTTTTCTTGTGCCAGTGTCTTTTAGTAAATCAAGATGAAGCTATTTTCAAATCCTGTGATCTCACATGTAAAATTTGGAAGTCTTAACTGAAGAAAAAAGGAATAAATTTGAATAGTGTGCCTATTTGAATTGCAGAGAGAGCTGTCAGAGACTATGAAGCAGAAGATTCGGGCTGAGTATGAGGCAGTTGGTGGAAGCCCAGATAAGCCTCTACAGTCTAACTATTTTCTAAATATCATTATTGTCATTGCTGTTTTGGCAATTTTGACATCACTGCTCGGAAACTAGTTGGATTTTTTGTTTTTTGTTTTTTCATACTACTTCTTCTTGGCGTCTCTATCTGCATTGGCATATACACTTGTTCTAGTTTATGCCCATGGAAGCAAGTCTTTCCTTCATTTAGTGAAGACAACCGTCTTAGGGTGCCTTCCGAATGACTTTTTTTAAAAAAAATAATAATTTATGTAATTTTTTGAACCGTTCGTATATGTTTTTTTTTTAAAGAAGAAGAATAAGTAAAATAAGAAATTGTGATTAAAGTAGAATTTCTATTTTATAACTTCTTCCAGAAGGAGAAGTAGATTTATTTTTTCTTGACTATTTTACTCTTCTGCTTATCATAGTTATATCTTTTTTTATTATAATATCATAGCTAAATTTTATCATAATTATAAAATTTAAATTTAATCATTAAGTTATTTTTAATATAGTTATATTATTTCTTTCATTAAGTTATTTTTTATTATGATTATTTTTACATAATTATTATTTTATT